>JAJOOR010010302.1:0-14547 GCA_036250505.1 Solanum acaule | reverse complement strand
AATGTTTTCTTGGTAAAGAATGTTTTAATTCCTTATGGTTTTAGTGTATATGCGATGAATGAATGCTAAGAGGCTTGTATTAGACCTCTTCGAGGTCGAGTACGCCGGTTACGACTAGGGGGTGCTCCCGGGTCGTGACATTTCCGCACTTTGAAGGAGGGTCTTAGTAGTTGAGCATCCTGATATGTGTTAGACCCCTTAGTTTAGAAGACTATCTATGGAATGGTATAGGGTTGCAAGGTCCTAAGATATCAAGGTAGAGTAAAAGAGAACTTGTTCTCCTAGGTGCCTAGTTGGCAATTGGGCAGCTTGATCGCCCAAGGCACTTGGCGATGCGCCAAAGGGCTCCTAAGGTCGCCTTTTGGACTGCCCCATATGGCCGAGGTACTGGACCAAAGGGTGAGCTAAGTCCTAGCTCGCCAACCTACTTGGCGAATCGCCCATTGGCACCCTAGATCACCTAAGTGAACTGCCCCATTTTTGAGCTTGCTGGAAATTTGGACAAGTCAAGGGTCCACTTGGTGAGTCTCCTAGTGCCCTTGGCGAGCCTAACGGTCCAAAGGGCGAGGCTAAGGGTCCAAAGGGCGATCCTATGGGTCCAAAGGGTGAGCTTAGACGGGCAAGGGGCAGATTTTTAAGTTGTAACTTTGTTGGTCCTTAGTTCTTAACCAAAGATGACACTACATTATTCTATTGCTTCCCTAGTAACTATATAAGCTTATTAGACCTAAGTTTACCTCATTCAAGTCATTCAACCTAGAATTAAAAGAAAACCCACCTTCATCTTCTCCATAAAATAATTCTCTCTCTAAGAAAAACCTCCATTGAAAAAGGAGATAGAGCTTGAAGCTTGGGTCAAGAACAAAGTCCATTGTTGAGAGCTTACTTTAGGGATTTGATTAAAGGTATGTTTAGCTTTACATCTATGGTTTCTTCCACCCATAGATTCCCCTAGAAACCCCCAAGATTTGTGAAGAAGAACCCCAATCTAAGCTAGGGTTACTTCCAATGTATGGGTTCTAGGTGGGTATGATTCCAAAGTGTTGGATACTACTCATATATGATTAATTTAGTATTTATTCATGATATTATGAAGAATTTATGTGAATTCCTTGTCTAACCCTAATTTTCTAAGTATGTGGGTTTAGATCTTTTGATGAGAAATTGATGGTTCCTGATAGATCTTCTAGAGTTATCACCATGAATAGAACTTATCTAAGAATGGGAATATGAAGCCATGAATTGAACTAGACTTATGCATGTATTATAGAATATGAATTGAATGATTAGAATTGGGACTCTATGATGAATTATGCTTAGAATTGTCTATGGTTAAGGCTTATGAATGATGTGTATTGTGATCTAGACTAGTATGTTGATGGTGGAGTAAAGCTTGAATTTAGGTCTGGAAGTCATAATGTTGATCACTAGGGCTTAAAAAGTAAGTCTAATATGATGAGCTAGCTTGCATAGAATTGGTACATAACATAGATAGAGTTATGGTGGAAGGCTTTTACCCACATGACCTACCTAGAACTATATGAATGCAAGTATGTAGAATGTGAAAGGTATTGTCACATAGAATGATTCTAGATTGAAAGGCTAATTACCTAAAATGAATCATGCTTGTTATAATAGAATAGCTTGAAGTTGAGCCTTATGATTCCTTCATGTATAGTTGAATTATGTAGCTTGAGATGGTAGATCTCATGGTAGCTTGGGATGCTAGATCTCTTGGTAGATCTCATGGTAGCTTGGGATTGACGAATCAAGCTCTCCTAAGGTTAACTTAAATTAGCATTAGTAGGATGCTTGAGTGGTAGCTTGCATTATTATAGGCATGGTAGCCTAGGATCGAGGATCTATACTCTCCTATGGGTATCTGAACTAGCATTGTTAGATTGCCTTCATGGTAGCTTGACTTGGTTAGGCCAAGACCATTTCATGGTAGCTTAGGATTGAGACATTGTACTCTCTTAAGGATAGCTTAGGGTTGAGGATTCATACTCCCCTAAGGATAGCTTGCATCCTATTGAATGGTTGCATGGTAGCTAGGTTGGTATATTTGTATCCTTTCTAGGATAACTTGGATTGCATGATAGGGTGTTTTCCATGGTAGTTAGGTCTAGCATAATAGTATCCTATTCTTGATAGTCTAGAATGATGAATAGTAAGAATTGAGTAAGCTAGCCTAAAGGAGTATTTAGTGTGAGTGGTAGTATGGGATGTCACTCATACATGGCATAAGTATGACTTGAAGCTACTTATGAAGTGCCCTCTTAACTAATGTATGCCTAGCTTGGATCGTTGCTATAGCTTTCTTCCATGATATGATTGACTTAAGTTGATAGTTCCTTGTCAATATGAAGTGGGTCAATAGTGACACCTAAAAATGATAACTATGAATAGGGTGACTTCAAGATATGCTTAGTGTGTGTGGTATTATGGGATGCCCCACATGCATTGCACAAGTGTGCCTTGAGGTTACTTAGGAGTATAAGTGCTCTTATGATATGAAAACCTAGGTCTTGATTATGAAGGTGGACTATGACCAAGAATGACCAAAGAGAGGTAGTTAGCTTGGACAGTATTATGGGATGCTATCTTTGCGTTGCGCAAGTATGATTTGAGGTGGCTTATAAAGTAGTCCTCTTGAATATGAAAGACTATGGTTGAAGTATGAAGTTATGTTCGTCTTATGTTGACTTGTGATGATATGATGCTTATGTTGGAGTTTATGTTATGAATATGTTATTATCTCTTATGATTATGTCTTATGTTGACTAACTATTTTGAGATTTTTTATGTTGGTATGTTAGCTTTCATACTTGGTACATTTTGTACTAACGTTTATTGCCTACATTCTAATCAAATGTAGGGTGTTGGAGATTGAATTACTTTGGAGGCCAGGTTTTCTAAGGTGTTTGAAGACTTGAAGAATTGGTGAGTCATCATAGCTTCGAGGACAAACCCACTATGTTCCTTTTATGTCATTTCCCATGTTTTAGACTTATCATGGGTTGCATCCCAAGACTTTTATTCATGTTATTCATAGATGGTTTGAGACAAAGACTTAGTAAAGACTTCCGCTTTATGAAATGTTTTATATTGAATGTTTTAAAGAAAGTTTCAAATTTTCCCTACTTTTCTATGATTGTATGTTATGATGATGCTAAGGGCTTGTATTGGACCCCTTCAGGGTCAATTACGCTATTTTACGTATAGGGGCGGGATACCCCTAGGTCATGACATCTGTCCAACTTGATTGGCCACAGCTTGACTCAACATCCGGATAGCTTCCTGGAACTCAGCATTAGTGACATATTCTTGGGGTTGCACTTCAGGTGCATTAGGTACCCCTTGTTACTGTGGTTCAACATTCCTCCTAGTGGGATGACCTCTGAGATCTCTTCATGGAGGCATGATCTGAAAGACACGCACAAGCACGAATTAGAAGAAACTTTTTAGAGATAAATCTATTGCACGAATTGAGTATGAAAGAAGTGGGATAGTTCCTAAGTGTAGAAGTCTCCTAATTATAGATGTGGCGCGCTTCACATCCCTAACTAGGACTCTACTGACCTGGCTCCATAGACTCCCTAGGACTCTTGAACTCTGTGCTCTAATACCAAGTTTGTAACCCCTCGAGCCTACACCTTGGGTGGGACTGGCACTGGAGAACCATTGCTGGCCCCAAGCGAACCCCTGGACTAGCTTAACTCATAGCAGAAGACTTACTCATGAAAAAATACTTTTAAAAAGTAAACTGAAATCTCAATAGATAACTTAGAATGTATAAAGAAACATTCACTAGCCAAAATGGCACTAAGTCTCAAACATCAAAACAGGAATGGAAACACTCAAGAACTAACATCAACTAACTGTCTATGAAGCCTCTAACAACTGAGATGGACGTCAGGGCAAGATCCATGACATCCTAATGAACTAATTGATAAAGCAGTAAAAAGGGGTCATTTGGAAGCAAGGAGGCTCACCAACAACTCTAAAGCTCACGATGTGCTGGATGCTGATCCTGGTTACCTATATCTGCATCATGAAAAGATGCAGGTCAACTGGCATCAGTACATTAAATTTACGAGCATGTGTGGGGTACTCTAAAATAAGACATAAGCTTGAAAGGAATCTGAAAGAACATACCTGGGCTCAACTCAACTTAACTCACTTCAATATAAAGCAATAATATGAATGCAATATAAAGAAAAGCTTTTAAAACATGGATAACAACTTTGTGTATTGAGAAATACAATAGTAACTCAGTTGTATGCAAAGATACAATATAAACTTTGTTTGTATATAAAAATACCAATAACTCTGTGTATATAATAATACAAAATACTTCTGTGGGAGTTTTTCTAACTGACAACCATCACCTAAGAGCTATGTGATGATACATCATTTTGCCTTACTCTGCCAAGGCTATCCTATACCTTGCCGGGAATATAGAACCTAACTACTAAGTTGATCCACTAGTCTATGATAAAAAGCACTAAGGAATCATCTAAACAGTATTACCCTTTTCTACCCATGATGGCTACATGGTTTATGGGGGTTGGGAGTTGTCTGAACTCTCCCCCATATCGGTGCTCAAGAAAACTCCCAAAATATAACTAGCTCATATGTTTAAAAACATAATTTTTTCAGTGGTTTGAGATAATTACTCAAAAACTATCTCAAAGGCTCTCTAGGAAATCAGTGCTTCCTCTTTTTCTTAATTGTGAAAGCATTTACTCTTTATTGAAAAACTAGCTCAACGGCTCTGTTGGAAATCGGTGTTTCCGTTCTTGTTTAAATGTGAAAACATTTACTTTTTGGGAATACATAGTCCCCATATACTCTTTTGAAGAAATGAACTTCACTCTTTACTCTTTACTCAACTCAAAACTCAAGTCTTAAAACAAGTTTAAAACATTTGTAAAAGACATTTGAAAGACTCTAGGAACTCTCTAGTTTTGGCTCTTAACTTTCCTTGAATTTGAATTTATGAATTCAAGGTTATGATACATGTTTATGGATGATATAATAATGTTTACACGTACCTTAGAGTGTAGAAATCAAATAGAAATCATAGGTACGATTCAAGGAAACTCAAACGGAAATAAGTGGGAAAGGGTAGAGGATCTGGCGACCCTGGGGTACTAAGTGGCGCCGGGCACCAGGGCTTAAACTATAGAACTGGGGTTGGGGCGCTCTGAGTGGCGCGGTTCCCCACCTTTTTTCCCTAGTTTTTTGACGAGTTTTCTTGTTCGTTTTTCGACCCTAATTCGTCTAGACTCAATTGGTTCCTTCCCCAAACACTGTATTTGAATACCCAACCAAAGTATACAAGAATCTACTCAAAACTAACTTCAAATTTCATAGAAATAACTCAAGAACTTCTCAAGAACTCAACAATCAAGCATCCAATAGAAACTTCAACAAAATCCATCAAGAACTTAATTTCTCTACTTTCAAGAACGTAAATAAGCTGAAATAAATCATGATTGGCGCATGGGTGAACGAGCCCAACACTATGTGATCTCACATACCTTGTAGGGATTACCCCTTGGCGAAATCCACAAGCTAAACTTCAAGAATGCGGCGAATCCTCTGCTTCTTGTCCTCTCTTCTCCTCTTTTCTCTTCTCTCAAAACCCTAGCAAAATTTTATGAAGTGTAAACTGAACCAAAACAGTTTAGACTCCAAAAATGGATTTAATTAATTAGGTAATGAAAAGACCAAAATACCCCTTTAAAATCCGGTTAACTTTTCTTATGTAGACAACCCAACTTTGAATGAGCATATCTCCCTCATACGAACTCGAAAATTAGCAAACTCGGTGGCACTGGAAAGATAATTTGATAAAATTTTATTGGATATCCTATAACTCACCTAACTCCTCTTGTACTAAGAGTTATGGTCGTTTGAAGTTAACCCAAAACTTATAATTAGCAAAACTTCGCCAACTTTCCAAATTTGATCTTTCCAAAAATGGTTTCTTTCTATTTCTAGTTCTTTCGAATAGCGGGGTGTTACAATAACCATTCTAGAAAATTAAGTGTGGGTCATCCTAACCCCTTTAGAACTTAATTTTTCTAAGCCAAATGCCAACTGATACTGATGATTGTGTGTATGACATGTACTAGGACATCAAGCGAAAATAAAGGCAAGCGCAAGGTTGGTTCAACCAGCAAAAGCCAAAAGAGGTCTTGTACGAGAAAAAGTTTAGAAGATCCCCCGCCAATACTAGCCCCTCATATCCCTAATCAAAGGTTTGGACTGAGGTGGATTGGTTACAAGGGCAAAAAATGGTTTAAATACAACCCTAAATGGGTTCCGCACACACCAATTGTTGATCTCATACCACTGTAGTAGATTTACATACAACCTCTATATAAAGCTATACGACACACCTTATTCGGCCCAAGGTCTGATTCAAGGTGGGACCATCACTAGCTTAAGGGGACTCATCGATCATACCTTCAATTTCACACACTTGAGCAGAGACGCCAGAGTTTGGCTGATGAATGGTTGCAGTTTTCTCATCCCTTGGACACACTTCACCATGACTGGTTGTATCTAATATGCTCTTATGGAAGACAACATCATTAATATAGGGTCAGTGTTAAGGTCCACGATGAAGAAGGTCAGGTTGCACAAGGGCATCAGGTACAACTTTGGGAGCCTCATGACTAGCTTCCTTAGGAGCCTTGATGTGGAGGAGGAAGTGTCTTATTACAGACTACTCTGAACATGTGTGGGGTGAATATGACAAAATATAAGGAGCTTGACAACCATTATGAGCTTTATTCTTACACTTGGCAAGCACAATGTTCAGATAAATAGCTATCATAGACATATGTATGTCATATCTATGCTTCGATTACGATGTGGTGGTCTTCCTCCCACTGAACTACATCTGAATGAGTACTATCTGTTGAGTCTTTTTTTTTCACTATACACTAAATTCACTGTGAACCTTTTTTATTATTACTATTTTCTCATTCTCTTTCTTTACCAAAAAAAACATGCTTCTTTCCTTATAGCCAAGTGAAACTGCACAAAGGCTCTATCGCATAGTCCTAGGATTTGAAGAACAGGTGGATGATGATGTCCCCACCGATGTTGAGCAGGTATATGAGGACTCGAACATCTAGTCTGAGGAGGATGCTAAAGAGGACTCCAAACAGGGTGCAAAGGAGTATGGCCCTAATACGGAATATGACTAGATACCATGGAGTTTTCTTTTCCTCACTTATTGATCTTGATATTATTTTGAGCACTAGGGAGGAAGACTTTCCTTTGTATTGCACTGATAAGTGTCCTCAGTGGTCTCTTTCTCATCTCCCTGTATAATGTTGTTTTTGAATTGGCATGCTTAAGATAAAAATTTTGGGGTAGTAATAGTACATGATATAATGTGTTGAAGATGATAGTTATGTTGTTTTTGTTTGGGTTACTCGGTTTTTGTTTTCGGTTCTTTTTTCAAGGATAGTCCATCTAAACTGATTAAATGTTTTTATTATGATTACATTAGTCATAGTTAGTGACTTTGCCTTATATCGGATGGATGACGATCGTCTCGAGGGAGAATTAATCATTAGGATGTAGAAAAGTGGTACCCGTAGTTAGTTGGTTCTAGGCGCTTTACTTGGGAAATTGCTAGACTTCATAGGTAATTCATTAAAAAAGAGCATAACACATAGACCTTCTAACATCATCATTATATCATCATATCCTATCACAAATATATATATATATATATATATATATTTTACTAAAAGTGAGAAGTTCCTAACCTCAAAGTTCGATTACTATTTTTCCCCTATGCTATTACACATTTGCCAGGAAAACCAAGAGATGCGCTTCATCCGTTGAAGAAAGCTAAAAGATTAATTTAGATAAATATTACTGCTGCTATTATATATATACTAGACACATGTGCCCGCATTTGAGTATTTTTTTATTTTAATTTGTGTGATATAGGTAGAATTTAAAAAGTTGATTAAATTTTAATATGATTTTTAGATATTTAAGTTGTTAATTAATTTTTCTTTGCACAAATTTGTTGTGAAGAGGTCTATTAAGATATTCCTGATTAAAGTATTTTTCGTCATCAATCGTTGATTTTTTACTCAAAGTAGTTACAAGATATAAAGAAATATTACCGACATACAAAATAATAAAGCAATAACTAAAAAATATGAATTTAAAACTAAAAGTCATAGCTGAAAACAGATTCCATAATTTTGAAAAAATTATACATTCATTAAATTAAAGTAGAACAAAAGAAGTAGGTTTTTTTAAATAAAAATCGAAACACGCTGAAAGTCATAGATAAAACGGACTCCATAATTTCGAAAAAATTATACACTAATTAACTTAAATAGAATAAAAAAATAATTTAATTTTTTTTTTCCTAAACACGCTGAAGCAGCCATGTCGACGGAATAGTAATAGCTAAAACGGATTCCATAATTTCAAAAAAATTGTACACTAATTAAATTAAAGTTGAATAAAAGAAGTAATTTTTTTAAAATTTCGAAACACGCTTAAAGTCATAGCTAAAAGGGATTCCATAATTTCAAAAAACATATACACTAATAATAAAGTAGAACAAAAGAAATAAATTTTTAAATTTTGTTTCGGAACACGCTGAAGCAAGCATGTTGACGGAGATATGTCTACTTCAGCGCGAATTCTCTTTTATATATATATATATATATATATATTAAAAGTGGAAAGTTTTAAAGTGCAAAGTTGGATCACCGTCTTGCCCCTATATCAAATAAAAATATTGTAAAGTATATACTTTTATATAAAAGTGAAATTACCACTACAAATTTTCAAATGAATTAAAATTACAAAACACTTTTATTTTTAATTTCTATCGATTAATAACACTAGATATAGATAAGGTGGCGTGACCTTTCTTAATTAGGCTATCATTGTTGTTTATGTCTTTTTTCTTATCGTATTTCCCTTAAAATATTTGCTGAAAATTTAAATCACTTCATTATTAAATTACATTAATTTATATTAAATTTATTAGTAAAGGCAAAAGAACTTTTCCTCTCCCTCAAGTTTGTCTCTTAAATTCCCCTCTTTTATATATAAAATAAAAAGAGAGAATAAGCTTTCCCCACATCTATTAATTAATTTAAGAACTTCATTTTGTTGTCCCTTGAACCATTTTCATACCTCTATCATTTCTGAGAATTTTAAACCTTACTCTCCTAATGTATTTTCTTATTTCATGTTAAAGATCTTCCTATTTTTCTAACTGTCTAAGTAATCGATCTTCTTTTATATAATTTTGTGTAGTTTCACTTACTTACCTTTTAATAGTATCTCTTATCTAAGTAATATGAAATAATTCATGTATCTATACTGTTTTTAAGCAGTGAAAACTCTATAGTTTTTTAATATAGAAAGCTTGTATTGATACTCAAAATATTCTTGAGCTCTATATGATTTCATTTCTCTTATTGAGAATAAAAGAGTTTCATAAGGAAGACTAGCATTTTCATATACTAATTCCATTTCTTTGATTGCTTTATTCATGTGAAACAAAGCTTTTTTATGCTTCCAAGCTTCTTTCCTTACACGATGTAAAGATCTTTGTAAAAATTTCATTTTTATGCTACTATGAGCATGAGAATATATAACTAACATGATATGCAATTAGCATGATTTATCATATGTTTTTATTTTCCCTATAGGTACTAAGTATTTTCCTTATGTTTAAGCAAAGTATATGCACAATACAGTATATTTGTAAAACTTACAGTATAAAATAAAGAGTTAGCGTGTATACCTTTCTTCTCTTTCTCTGATGAATAGTCCTATCACTTCCTCAGAAGTTCTCCCTTCAGGCCATGAACAGTTTTTTCACCCTAACGACCTCAGTCTATGGTTACTTTCACACTGTTCCTCCTTAAGGCTGAAGATCGCAACCTTCACTTAAGATTATTCATGAAATTATAAGAAAAGAGGTATATAAACAAACCTTTTATTTTATATAAAGTTTTACATACACACTATATGTGCTTACAATACTCACAACATAATAAAAATACTTTTCCCTGGCGGGAGAAGTACTACTCACAACACTTCATCTCTCGGAAGGTACCTAATATTTTCTAAGATGTTTTCTCTCCGAAAATTTAGTCTGCCTTCTTCTAATGAAGTTCCTCTCCTTTTATAGATTGAAGGAGGGACTTATTACAAAAGAAAATTGTTTAGGGACCTCCCTAAACTATTACATAATTATATCTTCAAGTCCTTGTTTTTTAGCTGGGGCCGAAAGATTCCTCGAGATAATGGACTTTCTATTGTCTTCTTCTGATAATTGGCCGACATGATGTGACCCTTCTTTTGTCTTTAAGAAAAAGAAAAGGATTCCTTTTCTTTAATGCTCTTTGACGTAAGTGCTTACGTCATCTTTTTTGTCTTTCTTCTTTATGCTACATCAAGCATGGTCATGATCTAGCATTTTGCATGCTAGCTTCCATGTTTCTTCGGTGGCTCCAAGCCTGTGAAGTTCGATGTCCAATATTCTCTCTTTGAGTTCCTTGGACTTTCCTTTACCTTTGGTAATCAAGACCCAATCGCTGTCCTGATCGATAACTTTACAATCTTCTTTGTAAAATCTGGTTAGAATTGCATATAGGGCTTTTATCCCCAACGCTCTTCTGGTTTGGATCCATTTTTTGTTAAGATGAGGAAGCTTTTTATCAACTCCCGTGGCCTTAACATTAAAATCCTTAATCTTCTCAACTGAAATGTAGTTAAGAGTAGGATAATAAGCTTGCAAATCCTGGCATTCCATTGATATGCTGTAGAACCTGCAGTAGACTCCATTGCCTTGGGCAAAATTTTTAATTGCCTCGAACAATTTTGCTGGTAACTTAGACAGTTCCTTTAGATCTGGCTTCGTATAGACGCGATCTAAATAACCGAACTCGAATAATTGAGCTGTGAAGCTCGGAATTCCGTTAGGAAAGATTGATATTCTAGGAAACAAACTTGTTGTTCCTAAAACACCATAAGTTTCTCCACTTTCTTCAGGGAGATTATAAACATATCTTGTGAAAGCAAGATATTCTTCTTCCTTCGGGTGCTGTTTTCCAACCTGAAACGAAGAAAAAACTTTTGTTCCTGAAGGAACTGGGTTAGTTTTGCTTTCTGGTTTCCCAGATATGATTCTTTCAGCTTTTGCTGATGATGAGCCTGAGGCTTCATTTGCTAGGCTTTTTTCCTTATCTTTCGATTCGGAAGTTGGCATATCCTTGCTTACCATCGAGATGTTTTTGGCACTAGGTGCTAGTGGGACATCTCCTGCCACTTTGTTGGGAGTAATATTCCCTTTCTGATTTGAATTCAGAGATGGACGCGAGTCCAGATGCTCACATAAGAGCAAGAATTCTCTCATATTTTCAGACTGAGTTGTACTGAGCTGATTTATTTCGGATTGCAAAATCCGAGATTGTTCTGACAGCTTTGATAGCTCGTCTCTTATTTTGAAAAGCCTTTGGCTTTTTTCATCAATGGATTCATCCACTTTCTTCATTCCTTCATATATCCTGTTCATCAGGATCTTTGTATGATTGTCCATATTGGACGTTTCTAGATATGAAATCTGCAAGAAAATTATCATTTCCTTTAATGTATTCTATTGAAAATGAATAGAATGATAACAAAACCTGCCATCTGTGCAATCTTCTGTATTGCGGTTCGGAAGGTAGCTTATTAAATATTAGCCCTGAAACTTGCGTATTATCAGATCTAATAACAAATTGTTTTGGTAAAAGAAATGCAGAAAATTTTCTGATTCCTCTAACAATGGCTAATAATTCTTTTTCATTTGTTGAATACCTTGTTTCGGCATCATTAAATGTACCACTTGTGTACCTGCAAATCTCATTTAAATCGGTTTGCAATAATGCTCTCCAATGGTAGTCAGATGCATCAGTTTGTAAAACTAGATTATCGTTATCTTCTGGTAATCTGAGTTTTGGCAACTTAGCACATTCTTCTTTTAAGCTTTTTACACACTGTGTGTGTTCTTCAGTCCATCCAAGTCTATTGGACTTTCTTATTAATTTTTGCAATATATTCCGTTTTTTTGCTAAATTCGGAATAAATTCTCCTGCGTAATTTAAACAACCTAGAAATTTCTGAATTTCTTGCTTTGTTGTTAGTTTGTCTGGAAATTCAATTATCTTTTTAGATATATGTGATTGGAGTTCAATTCCATTTTTTGAAATATGGATGAATTATTAATCCATAAGTTTCTTGAAAAACAAAAACTAAAAGAAAAAGATCTGTACGATCAAAAATCAATTCAAGAAGATAATGCTGAAGAAGCTATATCCGAAGAAAAAGATAATCAAGATGAATAAACAACTTGATGAACTAGTTTACTCCATGGAAGACTTAAGTCTTGCAGAACTAAAAGAATTAAAAGTATTCATGAATAAAGGGGAAATCGGAGGACCCCAAGGAAAATTTGAAGCATCTACTTCAATGAAACAAGAATGGCAAGAGCCAGAAATAGATGAAAAAAATCTTGCTAATAAAGCAAAAAAGGAAAATGATTTTAATAAACATTTCCATAATAATAATAAGGCAAAATTCATGCCAAACAGACTCCCAACAGGAGACATAGGCACACAATTTCTAGATCTCCAATGCAAAAGAGATCCAGAAGAAAGCCTAGATCTATGGGCACAAAATATGCTCCTATATTTCCTATTAGGAAAAGGAAATTACACAGATGAAGAAAAATACATCATTATGATAAACACTTTTATTGGAAAAGTAAATGACTGATTTTCTGGATTAACTGAAGATGCAGAAAAAATAATTAAAAATGATACCTTAGAAGGACTGAAAAATTCAGTACAAGAAGGTATAACAAATCTAAAGCAATATGTTGCAAATGAATTCTTTGGAGGACAAGGAAATACAACTGAAAACAAAGAAATAATTAGAACTATTGCTAAAGAACAGCTAGAAAAATTACAAATTTGTAAAATTATTTATATTCAAGAATACACTTGTGAATTCGAAGAATATTATTATAAAATATTTGACAGTGGTAAGGAAATGGTACCCTACCTAGAAAAATACTATAAAAAATTACCAGGCTTCTGGGCAAAATATTTCAGAGAAGAATATAAAAAAGAAAATAAAAAAGGAGACACTCTAGGACAGAGAATAAGTTTTCTAAAAAATAGACTTGGTCAACTTTGTATGTCACATAACATTCAAAGAAAGGCAAAAAGAATAAATACACAAATTTATTGTAAAGATACAAATGCATCTACTCAATGGGGATGTGATGATAGATCCTATAAGAAAAGAAAACAACTCAAAAAAGGGTTAATAAAAAGGAAAAAAATTTTCTAAACAAAAATACATACCAAGGAAAAGGTATTATACAAAGAAAAAAGAATTTTCAAAAACTAAACCAACAGATAAATGCAAATGCTATAACTGTGGTGAAGAAGGTCATAAAAGTTACGAATGTAACAAAAGAAGAGTGAAAATCTCAAAAATAGACAGAATAGAAATTGATTCAGATCTTGAATCAATAAAATCTATAGAAAGCGAAGATTTCTTTGAAGAAATCTATGAAGAATATTCAACCAGTTCAGATGAATCGGAATGAATAGAGAAATAAAAGAAAAAGATAAAGATGATTCTGTTCAAATGCTTGAAACAGAAGAAGATCATCGAGGCTATGCTTTAAAGGCAACCTTTGATGGAGAAACATTTAAAAGAATCCAAGGATTAAAACTAAATCTCAAAGTGGAAGATAATCTACTTAGCAGAATGCAAAAAATATTTGCCAGAGATAAAATCTCTTATCATGAATATCAAGAGATAGAAAAGGTAATAGAAATTACCCAAACAACAGGAAAACATAAGCTTAACCTGTTAACAAAACCTATGATAGATCAAATTCTTAGGAAAATTCCTGAAAAGAAAAGAAAAAAGATGAATTATGTTCATCTGGGAGGAATACAAATATTAGTCAAATCGACTTTTAAAGAAGGAATTAATTGTCCGATAGTAATAAATCTATCTGATGAAAGATTCATAAATGCAAGAGAAGGAAATCTCGGTATAGTAGAGGGAAACCTAGCCTATACAAAGCTCCTTTTTACATACTATCCAAAGTATTGCATATCACTCAAAGATGCGGATTTTAACGACGCATTAAGTCTACATTTTCAGATCAAAAGGAATGATCTATTCAAACCAGGTAATCATATAATGAGTATATATTACCAAGCATTATACACAGTTACTAACTCAAACTATGGTAAAGTGTATAAAAATAAAGGAATGATCGAAATAGATCAAGAATGTGCAGGAATTGCAAGAATTGTTGAAGCAGAAATTCAACCTGCTCAGATTCCAGACGAATATGAAATTCGATTTGGAAAAACACAAGAAATAGGAAGTACTAGCAACCCTAGACTTTCAATCGAATATGGAAGAAATTCGATAAGAAAGAGTATCTCGAAAAGATATACTCTA
>JAJOOR010010300.1:0-10141 GCA_036250505.1 Solanum acaule | reverse complement strand
GAAAATAATTCCTGAAATAAGAGACCATCTAAAATGTAGATACCTCTTTCAAAGAATGGAGCAGTAGGTACTGCTTCTTCTGCTGATTGTCAATTTTGTCTAAGATAAAGGGTAAATACTTTGGTAGATTACCCACAGCAATGTTTCCTAGAGCATAAGAGGCAGCTGACTTTATCTCTTCAAAAGGTGATTGGAAGGACTCGATGACAATATTTTCGATATGGGCATGTGAACTTAAGTCCTTTCTTCTTCCAATTTCCCCTAAACATAGCAAGGCAAGATGTTGCTTGGCCTGAAAGGGATAACTGAACTCAGAAAAACAGGGTTCTCTTACAGTTATTAGTACCATTTGAAGAAAGCAGAAGAAACAATGTCATGTAAATCTGTGTCAGTAGTTTGCCACAACTGCTTACAAAATACAAAAGCTAATGAAAAACAGAAAATGCCATCATATCCGTTTTCCTTGTACGATTTCGAACACTCCTTCATAGACTAATTTTTAGCATTTAATTTTCATTTTCTTAACATGTCATGTTAAGAAAATGACATTAGTGTGCAGAGCACACTTGTTATCCACAGTTCAGATCTTCAGTCCTAGATGTGTGGGTAATTTCCTATTAGAGTGTCAAATAATGATTGAGGATATATATTGTTGTCTCCTTATGGGTGGCCTTAGACAATCTCACTTCATAAGCTAGCTTTTGAGTCAAGTTAAGGCAATGATCAATTCTTTCCTTTTTGCATGGTATCAAAGCCAATCCAGTCCAACCATAGGCGATAGCAAGAACACTAAGTCTCTATAGGAGGTGTATGTTACACCCTAAGCATATCTCACAATTGGCAAAACATGAGAGAGATGCTAGGTATATAAAGAAGTAAGCTTTGAAACTCTAGTGATACGTTTTATAGCCCACAAAGCTTAAACACAAAGTGGACAATATCACTAGTGAATTAGATTATTACAATCGGTAGAAGAATGGGCTATTACCTCCTATGGTCTTGAGTAATCCTCACGATGAAAGAGGTACCGTCAAGGATTGAGTTAGACCCAAGGTGTATTTTCTTAAAATGGTAGCAAATCAGGCAAAAGGTCTTGGATTCAGGTCACACCGCCACCAACTATCCAAAAAATTGTAGCATGCTTGCCCCACGGAAAAGAATCAAGCGAGGGGGGCATATTAGCGTGTTGAAGGCATACAAAGTGGACTACTCTAACGACTCAAGTCTTTAGAAGAGATCGACATACAATTCAACAGCAACAAACAACTTATTCAAGATGCAACTAAATAAATAAAGGGCCTACCGAATTAGTACTACTATCATCTTTCAGGCTGTCTGTCAACATGTTTACTGTAGAAGAACACTTCCGATCACCAGCGGCAAGACAAAGAACTGCCACACATTGAGCGATGGAAAAGAGAGCCTGTTTGGTAACACCGCCAGACTGAGGAGATGGTTTCGCTGTTGAAAGTAGAGAATCTAGCAGAGTATCGAAACTTGTATTGGCAGAGTAAACCAATGCAGCAAAAAAGTTTTGAAGGGCCTGAATATATTAATAGAAGTGAGTGTTGCATAGAAAACAGCCTAGATCAAAACTGAAACAAACAGAAACAAGTACCAGAAGGGCTTGCCCCTGAAGCAGTGAACTTCTCACTAGTGTCAAGGCTTGAGGAAGAACTTTGCTTCTCACAGTCAAACCCACATTTGCACTTGACCTTCTATCAGCCATTAATGTACAGCAAAGCTCCAGCGCAAGGGCTGTCATGTGCAAGTCTGAGTCACTAAAGTCCAAATGAATCACAAAGTGAGAAGATATTGATGACACAATTTAAGATTGAAATATTGTAGGAACATATGACATGTGAAAATTAGTCAATCAAATGAATCATAAATACAAACCTTATTAGTGTAGAAAGTTCCATACCAATAACTTCATATGCAGCAGATCCAATTTTATCACCATAAGCAACAATGAGGGTGTTCAAGGTCCCTAGAGTAGCTTGTCTGAGAGCTCGATTGGCCTACCCTCCAAAAAGTAGCAAAACTGTTGGGACTTCCTCATAATATAAAATGCAGTGAATTTTTTCCTAAGAAGTTAACATTTGAGAACATCTAGTTTCACCTTGCGTAAGAATGCAGTTAACTCAGAAATCACTTGCTCGATGACACATGAGAGGTCTAGGTGCAATGGAGAAGCAGCTATGACAGCAAAAGCCTGCAAAGAAGGTATGCACTCTGTGAAAATTTCAATAAAATCAATGCAACCAAAGCAGCATGTAATTTAAACCACTTGCCAAAGAGCAAGAATATTGGCAGTACTGAAGGTCGGAAGTCCTGCCTAGGAAACGGTGAGAGTAGAGGGGAGGGTAAAGTATTATACTGTTACACAAGGGATACTTCTCTTTCTGGCCATACCAACTCATGAGCCAAAATCTTACATGTTCATTTTCCCTTTTTTTGGTTGGAAGTATTAAGTTAAATTAACAAAGCATCAAGAAGATGCAAAAGTTAACATCTTAAAATGATCATTTTCGTTGATCCTATAGTTCATGATGTACAAGTAAAATTGTTGAATTGTTTTTTTTTCAAAAAAGAGCTACACTCTATCTTCAAGTACTTGTACCATTTTTTCCAATTTATATTCAATTTTGTGATTCAAGTCTGCCTGATGAGAAAATAGATGCCAAAAGCTCAAGACAACCTAGTCATAGATAGAGTTCAATCCCTAAGAAGTTAACGTCAAACAAACCTTGACAGCTGTCAGTCTAGTTATTTCATTGCCCATTCGATCCACCAGAACTGGAAGACATGCAGGTAATTCAGCATGCAGGTGATCACCAAATGTTGAAACTACGAGACCCATGCAAGTAATTGCACACTCCTTAACCTCCTGGAAGTCGAGCACGGTTTACATAAACATCAATTTATATAAGAAAGTATTCATTTCTCAAGCAAGCACAACTAACCTGGTCCTGATCTTGGTTTGTCAAACGCACCATGATGGCATTATATATTGGAAGAACATAGGATTTGAAATCAAAGGTTGAACCCTAAAAGGCAACATAATCAGTGCTTCAGATGGAGCTAATACAAGCTGTTGATTGGCAAAGTAAAAGAAACCTAACCTCAATCTTTGGCCGCAATACCCGTACAAGCTCACCACAAACTCTTAATGCGTCTGCAGTAACTTTGTAATACCGCTCACCAACAGCAGATATAACAGGACTAGTTATAGCCTAGTTAACAAAAACAGAGAGTATAGTCAAAGACAAATCCTTGGCATACAGTTTGTTAGACAGATAATTTCTACTATATGACCATTTATTCGAAGGAATCACAAAAAATTAATTTGAGAAAACTTTCAAAATCACAGGGGGGAAACGAGAGACTTTGCAAGATATAAAGGAAAGATATAACATTATTAGATCATCTCAGCATTGACCAGTGAAGGAATGAAGCCATACAACTACGCTGAACACCCTGTTGAGTGTTGACTATCTTTTCCTTTTTCAAATATCATGGGCTTCTAGCATCTTTTAGGTTAAACTCATATTGTGCATATTTCGAACCATTTCTCAATAAAGGAATTATGTTTTTTTTTTCATTTACTGTGTCAAAAGTAGGTCACCCATAGATTTTACAACCTTTGACAAAGTGCTACAGGTACACACCAGTCAAGGTATAAGATCATATTTATGCAAGATTACCACCGTTTCTCAACCTTTCTTTGTGTTTTTATGTGAGAAGTAGGACGCCCATAACTTTTAAGCTTTTAAAAACACAGTATTATGAGTTCACACCAGTTCAAGTATGCATTTGATCTGCTAAAAATTAAAATTGTATTAAGCAGATAAGCATCAAGATGTCTTACCTTAATATGTGGGTGGAAAACAGGTGGTGAATGTGATGCTAACACTAATCTTGTAAATATGAGGGATTCAATCTTTAAATTCGATGTGGAAGATTTGTCCTGTTCAACACACCAATGACAACATTTAATAGAAGAAAAAATAAATCCAGGAAAATTCACAAAATAAAGCACAAATACAAGCATTAAAAAAGACAACTTACACATAATGCCTTCTCAATTCCAGGAATAAGGGATCCAATGTGCTCTGCTAGACAATCAGGCAGGACAACCACTAGTTCTTTCAAAACTGAGAAGGCGCCAACCTAAAAAGAGGGAGACTCAGGAAATGTAAAGCCAATAAACACAAAACCAGCAGCAAGGATTGCAGTAAGCAGCAGACACATACCTTTGTCTTGACAGACTTCTCCCGAAGCTGCTTATTTAATGATCTAACAATCTTGGGCACTTCTTGCTTCAATAGCCATCTAGGACTGAATGATACAATGAAAGTTACCATTGAAATCATCATTTATTTGACTTATCACAGATAATAACATATTGAAACCATCATCAAAGAAGTAAGCATCAGACATCTCTTAGTCAGCACTATATTTGATGAGGTAAAAAGAAAGTGAAATCAGTCCTCATTGAGAGAGGGGAGAAAACAGTTATACCCCAATAAAAGAAGGGAAAACACAAAAATAAATACCATCTGGGACTCTAAAAATCTATGTCCTACATATGATTGGGTGCATCATGTCTTTGCTGGCACGATGCTTGAGGCTCAACAACCACAAATTGTAAACTACTATTAGTTTCCAACGAGGTTAAGCCAAAACTATACACTATTCATGGTAACACTGCATCAACGCAGCTATGAATTTTTACAATGCTAGATTCAGATGTTCCAAGTGCAAAAGCATTTACCGAAGTTTGTAACAGTTGAAGAGATTAGAGGTGAGCAATGGTTATACCCTTAGCCTACTTTGACTACGGAAAAAGGTTAGTATGCATAGACAGTGCTATGTGCTATATAAATACTTACATATTATGCTTTTAATTTTTCTAAGTGGCCATGGAGATGCATCTGGAAGAACAGAGCACCATTGAAGTTGGATTGCTGGATGGGGCTGGTGGCACATGGTGCTTGTCTAACTCATGAGGAACATTAAAAAAAGAGGGACTTGTGATTGCGGCCAGTGCCCATTGTGCGAGAGACAAATATGAGGATGTCAATCTTCTTTTCATCCACTGTGATTTTACCACACAAGTACAACATTTTCAGCATAGTGGTGATCAGTGAAATGCCTAGGACAACCAAAGAACTACCAAAAGTGTATTATTGATATAGCACCACAAAAGCGCTGTCCAAAGTATCCTTACAGAACATTAGTATACTCCAATTTTTTGCTATTAAAAAATAAATCCATGTAAAATGCACCCAATTTTGGTTTTTGGGATTTTGACATGCCCAATATCCTTTCTATCCTTGATCTTACTTCTTTATTTCTGCACTATTCTGTCCAGGCTCAAGTTCACACCAAAAATTGCATATATTTAGATTCCAGTCCTTCTAAAGTGAAACAAGTGTTCCCAAAAGTGACTGCCTTACACAGTTGAAGTAAAATGATAATAGAAAACTCAAAATTGGAAGATTTAAGTTATATAAAGAAGCAGAAGCAATGACCTTACCTTGATTCATTCAGATCAGTCTGTCCTTTCGTAACATTGCCTGTTTGTCGCAACAATTCAGTGAATGTACTAAACACATCCATCTGTCGAGCAAGTATTTAGACCAATTAAAACCAGATCGTTTAGGGAATTCAAAAGACTTTCAATTTACCTTAACATTCTCTTCCCTTTCTTTAAACCTATCAATCAACTTTGGACAAGCCTGCAAAAGATTAGAGTCAGCATTATTAATTTATTATGACTATGAGACAAATGGACAGTAGCAGTATACAGAAACATTTCAATTTCAATAAGAATTGAGAGTTACATCAGCGCAACACACTTGAGAGGAAAATCTAATGACAAATAGAGGGTAAAGACTACATCAAACTTCAAATACATAATAGCTAAAAGTAAGTAAGCCAAAATAGGTCACACTTCCTAGTTATACCTGCTCGTACAGCTTTGATAGCATCTCAGGCCGAGTAACTACCAATGCAGCTAAGCATTTGGCAGCAGCTCTTCTAACCTTCCAACTGACATCTTCATCGTCCGTGTATTCATTAGCACTCTCACTACAACAAAAATTGACAAGTGATTTGATTAGTAAGAAGTCTGCAATGTACAATCCTAATGGGTCTTAGTAAAGCTCCAGAACATGAGAGAACATACTCATCTTCATCTTCCTCGAGAATTTCCTCATCAATATCTTCCTCCATATTGTCAGTGAAGTTGGGATCATAGCTGAGATATTCCAGAGTGAGATGCAAAATTTTATCACAGTAGGAAGAAATATCCCGGGGACACCTTAGCAAAAAGCTCTCAAGTGCCTGGAAAAAAAATACTTCAAAACCAAGGCTGCATCTAGGGGTTAAATAAGAACAGAGAAAAAACAACAAATTAATATAGCACCTGCAGACTATATTCACGAAGCTCCTCATCATTTTCAGATGCACTTGTACAGTAGTTAATAAGCAATGGAACTGTATCTCCGAGGTGAGGACCAAAACGATAGCCAACAGCACGGCTGGAATCACAATTTTACAGCTCAAGTAAAAATTAGTCAACAAAACAGATAGATAGTAAAAGAGGAAAGGTCTCCAAAAGTAAGCACCACATCTCAGAGAGAGAAAATAGAGGATCTTGAATGAAAAAGGGACAGTCAAGAGTGAGCATGCATGTGTCAGCTTCACACCTTGAGTCTTTTCTATTTCACGTCTATCTAAGTCCAGAATCCATTTAGAAGTGTCAAAACATTAAAAACTCAGCTGCAAAAGAGTGCACCAAGATAAAAGTCACTCAGCCCTCTTTTGTTTCACTTGATACAAGTAAGCAGTTTCTCTAGGGCAGTGACAAGCACACTGTCCAACAGAGTGAAAAATATTGGATGTGAAATCTGTTAATTGAGTATCCACGATACCCACTGTTGAGAAAAGTACATTGTCCTTGGGCATTTGTCTAAAAGTTATCAATGCAAACAAGTAAATCAAAATTACGTGACATTTGATAGGACAAAATGCAAGCATCAATTTAAATTTAGGATTTGCTACCTTAAGGCTCCAATCATCTGAATGTTAGTTCGTATCATTTCTGATTTTAAGCTCTTATTGCTTAAAAGGCGAACAACTTCAACTGTAGCCTTCGCAAGCAAATCATCCGACAAACTCGAAGACAGAGATGCTGTAAAAGAAAAAGGTAAAACTGAATTTATGACTAAGAGGGTGTTTGGATTGGCTTAAAAGTTGGTCAAACCTACTTTTAAGAAAAAAATTGACTTGGGGAAATATTTGGCAAATATATAAATAACTTAAAAATAAGTCAAAAATGACTTAAATAAGTTAGGGAATGTTTGGCAAAGTTAAAAATAACTTAAAATAAGTATAAAATGACTTAAAAAAAGTTAAAAACCAAAAGTAGGCCCCACCCTACTATTTATTTTTTGAAATGTCAGTTTGACTTTTTATTTTTTGACTTAAAAGCTACTTTTTTAAGCCATTCCAAACGGGCTCTAAGCCATCAAACAAACCCTGTTTTATCGTGTTACACTCTCCATTCACAATTTAAAACACATCCAATAAAGAGAAGCTAATAACAAAGTTACCTATACATGAAACGGTCTTCTTCCTGACACTAGCTTGATTGGAACTTAGTTGGGGCAATAATGAAGTTAACAATGACTCATGGTCAGTGTCCATCAAATTCCCGTACTTGTGAAGAACATCACATAGTATGTCAAGACATTCACACTTAATCTCGGTGCTCATTCCCTGGAAGGAAGACAACAATAGAGAAACTTATAAAAGGGAAAAAGTAACTAAACATATGTGTGCGTTAGAAAATAAACATAGTAAAAGAATGTTAGTTCCCCGAATACAAGGCTGATAAGAGAATATACAGAAGAATGACAGCATCACTTCTTAGAACAAATTGTGCACGCATTGACAATTCACCTACAATCTTGCCTTATATTAATGAACAGTAAAACACGTCCTTTTTTTGGTTGAAGGCACTTGCAGATTTCTTGTATGTAGAGTGAAAGATGGTTCCCCATCTATACAAGAAGTCCCTTTATGCAGAGATTTTTGGGGTTGATGGAAAATCATCTCTATTTGCATGTTTCTCTTTTTGGTATACTTCTTTATTTGGCACTTTTTTGGCCTAACATTTATAAAATTTAATACTTTATCAATAAAAAGATCTTAATCTTTATTTAGAACACAAAATTAGGCAACATTGAGTCATCTAACATCGACATAAGCTCATATGGTAAAGAACGATTTGTGGATCAAAACCTTTTGTCTATGCTTTCCTTTGTCTTTTAGGAACTAGTAAATGATAATACTTTTCTGAGGCAAATTATTCATTTTAACTTCCTTATGTTATCCTGCACCCAAGGGTTCTAGTCAATAAAGTGCGAGGACAGCCACGGGATCTCGGGTTTGAATTTCATTGGAGGAAAACAAATATTAGGTGGTTTCTTCTCATGTGTCTAAGTCTTGATGAGTAGTTAACTCGGTACCTGGTGTAGATAGGAGGTCAGGTACCCGTTGGAATAGTCGAGGTGCGTACAAGACGGCTCAAATGTCATTGCCATAAAAAATTCCCAAGCTGTCCTACATAAGAAGGTACAAAAGCTCAATCCTATATCCTCTTTCCACCTACTAGTCACCAATATAGGTCACATCAAGTTGCCTAGGCCTATCTACTTACTACTGCAGTCAACTCAGAAGGCAATTGGTTGGCTTGATGAGGAAATACCGGGACTAAAAACCAAAACGATATGAACAAATTGAATGAGGAACAAGAAATTTCGACCAGAAAGCCTCAAGATCAGAAAGGGCAAATCCAAAATCAAGCATAGGGATGTATATGTTGTGATCTTTCCACGCATCGCAGTTAAACAAGATCATCTAGAGCAGCAAATTTGAGCGATTCCGTTTTACTAAGAGAAGGTAATTTCTGCAGCCAACTGAAAGACAGGTACCCAATGCAGTTCACAAATTCAGGAGCCAGATAAGTATTACTCGTTTAAGTTTATAAAAGAAGAAACACACCATGTGGAATATTACTCTATTTATTCATGAATCATATAAGAAAACAAATGTAAAGGGATAAATTATCCAACTTCAAATGACAAGTTGTTTTGTGAAAAAGATCTTCTAACCCCAACTAACAAATGATATGACAAACACAGTTAAAATATTATGTGCAGAATTCACAGTAAAGTTAGCTTTGAACAACTCACCGGAGCAGTGATCCCTTTTATTAACTTTGGTGAAATTGAGACAAGTACATTTCTAGCAATAGATGATGAAGGAACTTCAGATACAATAGTCTTCAAAGCTATGCTAGCAATATCACGATGTTGTTCTTTTCCATTAAGAAGTTTATCACAAAGCCTATTAGTCATCTCTAGAATTTGCTGCTCACGAACCTTCTTCGCCAAAGGAGCAAGGCTGAAAAATCAAAAGTAGTCAAGAAAGCAATGATCAGACTGTAATACAATTTTCCTAGGCTTAAGAAATGTTGTAAACCAAGACGATGCATGTCAACGGAATCAGTACCCTACTGCAAAGTATTGACATATTTACAGAATGATATTCACTTCTTCTGCTCTCTTTCATCAGTACAAACAGATTATAAAATTCACAAAGCCTGTGAAATCTCGTAAACAGATGAGTAAATCAAATTAGCAATCATGTAAGATTATGAACAGGATTGGGCATCACAAATACAAAGTGCTGCATACTTGGGTAGCTCAGACTAGAGTGAGTTTACATTGTCCATTTCAAACTAGAAAGGAACTTCAAAAAGTTTCAACAAGGAAAATGAAATATTAGGCAGATCTATGGTGATAATGCAACAGGATCTATAATATGAAAAAGAATACAACCATTTTAATAGGGTCACAATTAGGGGTGTACAAGCCAAACCGTAAAGTAAAACCGAACCAACGAACCAAATCAAACCGGAAAAAAAAAACGATTTGTGGTTTGCTTTGGTTTGGTTGGTTTGGCGGTTGGAAAAAAAAAACTGACCACTCTTGGTTTGGTTTGGTATTAAAAGAAAAAAAGTCAAACCGAACACAAACCAAACCGACATAATATTATATATATATAT
>JAJOOR010010299.1:0-20699 GCA_036250505.1 Solanum acaule | reverse complement strand
AAAATATTTATACCATTATCCTTGATTAAAATACAATATCATGACAGAATAAGTCAGCAAATATAGGTCCATGAAATTTTATTTATAAAAATTCCACTTTTTCCCCTCTACATATTTAACAAGACCCTTTCCAAGAATTGCTTCACAGCCTTTGTCCATTTACAACTCTAACCTTATCATTCTCTAATTGTAAAACAAGCTTTTGGACCAAGTCACTCACTTGCCTCAATCAACAATATTTCCAAAAGCTTCACATGAAAGTTTTCATTTTTTTTAACTACTATAAATGCCACTTCTTGGCAAATAACTTCAACCAATTCAAATACAAATTACTTTGCCTAAAACTCAAAAAAAAAATGTTTTCCCTTTCAAAAATGCCTTCAACAACATCAGTTCTATCAGCATATACAACTTTAACTGCTTCAGCAATTCTAGTTAAAACTTTAGTCTCTGAAGTTCAAAACATGACAAACCAACTTATACCCAAAAATCTCCAAGACAAAATATTGTCTAAAGTTGGAATCTTTATAGGAAATATTTCTTCCCAAATTACTCTCATCATTGAAGAAAACAATGGGATCACTCCAAATGAAATATTTGAAGCTTCTAAACTATACTTAGGGACTATAGTGTCCTCTTCAGCACAGAGAGTCAAAATCTCCAAAGCAGAGAAAGAAAAGAAATTTGCAACCAACCTTAGCAAAGATGAGAAAATCATTGATATATTTGACGGAGTTGAACTCATTTGGGAGTTGAAAGTTGTGGAGAGTCAGAAGACAAGTTGTGATGATGGCTATTTTTCTTTAGATAAAGTCGAAAAGATATGGTATGAACTCAGTTTCATTAAGAGTTACAAGGAAATGGTGATGAAAACTTATTTGCCATTTGTTCTTGAAAGATCAAAAGCTATAAAAGAGGAAAACAAGGTGATAAAACTTTCTCCACTTGGGAGTTATGGTGGAGAATGTGTGAATCTTGATCATCCATCGACTTTTGATACACTAGCAATGGATCCTGAAGAGAAGAAGAAAGTTATAGATGATTTACAAAGATTTATTAGGAGAAGAGATTACTATAGAAGAGTTGGCAAGGCATGGAAAAGGGGATATTTGTTGTATGGACCACCAGGAACAGGCAAGTCTAGCTTGATTGCAGCTATGGCTAATTATTTGAAGTTTGATATATATGATTGATTTGGAACTTTCTAGCATGCGTGGTAACGCTGATTTCAGAAGAATGTTAGTCTCTAGCAACAACAGATCAATTATTGTTATTGAAGACATTGATTGCACCATTCAACTACACAACCGAGATGATGGTGCACACAATTACAATGATAGTGAAAGTCAGGTAACCTAAGAATACTACACATTCTTTGCTTTGTTTCTTAGTCGTGTTTAAAAAAGAATGACATAGTTTTCATGCACAGGTTACACTTTCTGGATTGCTAAACTTCATTGATGGACTATGGTCGAGTTGTGGAGATGAAAGAATAATTGTCTTCACTACCAACTTTAAAGAAAGACTAGACCCTGCATTGATAAGGCCAGGAAGAATGGACATGCACATTCACATGTCCTATTGCACTCCAAGTGGATTCAAGATCCTTGCCTCAAACTACCTTGGCCTTGAAAAACACTACAAATTCCGCGAAATAGTAGAGCTTATAACTGAAGTGAATGTGACACCAGCAGAGATTGCAGAAGAGCTAATGAAAAGTGATGAAGCAGACATTGCACTTGATGGACTAATTAAGTTACTCAACAAGAAGAAAGAAGATTGCAAAGAGAAAATCATTGTAGAAAATGAAGTTGATGAGAAAATAGATGAAACGAACAAGGAAGAAATAGAAACCAAAGAGACGAGAAAACGTAAGGGGAATTCAAGGAGGGGAGGAAGAAGCAAGCGTAAAATTTACTAAGTTACTACAAATTTACTTGTGCTATGTACTTTTTGCATTCATTCCATGTCTTCGTTAATGTTTTATAACAATGGTTGCCAAACCAACATACAATGTGTTACACTGAGTGTCTGTTACTTCCCACCAGCAAAGGTACATGATAACGATGTGACATAAGAACGTTATATGGTATCCCGGTCTCCTCCATTTTGGATTCGATAAAGAACCATCCAGGAAATAATAGCTAGTATTGCTACATACATCTCAGGAAATAACAGCTTATATTCACATTCAATGGCTGTTCTTTGGTTTTCCCTGTGAAGGATGGAGCTATAGCATTAACTCATGGATAAGCCCTAAAGTGTCCAGACCTGTACATCTCTTCCACAAAAAAAAACTAAACTCACCCATTGGGATAGGACAGAAGATGAGATAAATTAGAGATTTACATACTAGTGGTAGGAATGACAAATATTTAACACTGGTATACAGAAAAACTCTTGGTCTTCCACAAGAAATTCCATGCCTTGCCCAATTTTTTCCGCGAGGTTGACTTGCACAATGGCTTTGAATCTTCAGAAGGCATGTCCAATGTCTCGGTGTTTTCAGTCCGTGGTTGAGTTTGAACTGGTGAGGGTTCTCTCTGTCTCTGCTCACGAAACAACATCAAAAGCTTCTGAGCTTTCTGCTTTCCTCTCATAGTCCCATTTACTGATACCGACACCAATGAAGGTATCACTCCTTCTTGAAGGACCATTTGGCTGCATTTCTCATTTCCATTGCATAATATCAACATACAAGCTGCAGCTTGTTCCTGTTCTAAAGGCTCCCCAACGTCCAAAACCGTTGCAAGACTACTGATAAGACCAGGAGATGACACAATTTCATCCCTTGCAGATTTACTTAAAGATAGGTTTATAAGAACAGCTATGCATTTTTCTGTCGTATGGTCATCCGTATATGACATAAGAGTTTTCAGTCCATCCAGAATGCCAGCTGACAGGAGGTGGGGTGTATTTGTTGGATTACTGGAGAGATTAAATAGTGCATGTAAGGCATCCAGCTTACATTGAGTATCAGTCTCATGCTGTAGGACTCTGATCAAGAATGGAATGGCTTCACCAGAACCAATGATGGGCTTGGCTTCCTCGAGACACGAAAGATTCAGGTAAAGGGCTGTTGCTGCACCGATGGCACTAGAAGTAGCAACCATTCTTCCTAGCAAAGGAAGAACACCCGCCGCCAGCATCAACTCCTTGTTCCTGAAGTGCAAGTTGGAAAGATGTCAGAAATGTCTATATTTCTCATTGAAGCATTAAAGAAATTGAAAGCACATGGAAAATTTTTGAACACCAAGCTAAACATCATGCACCAAGATTATTTTAGGCATTAAAAAGTCGGGAAGTACTTCACCTAGGCCAATAAATACTATGATAATTATAATAATGGATATACATCACCTATTTTAATGCTTAAAGATGGAAATTGCTAAAGGATATGAAATAAATCATGCTAAGCAGAGCCCATCAAAGTTATCCAGAAATACATATAATCAAGTTCTTGTTAACCTCTTCTTTTATTTATTTATGTGGTTAATTTCAGGTACTTTGTTAACTTAACTTCATCTCCTTTAAATGATTTTCATTTGAACAAACAAGATTGTAGTTGTTTGAAATATCAGCTTGTGTTATAAATAAGCAAAATGAAATTGCAAGTTCGCCTTAATACTGAAGCCAATGTATATGAACATCCTACCTACAACCAACTATTCAAAAGAGTAGAACAATACCAAAGCATGTACCATGACAAGACACTTAAAGAGCAAAGTGAGCAAGTAAAGTACCATAACAAATTGTACTTAATTTTTTTATATGATAAAACCTCGAGTAGTATGACTGTTAAAAAGAGAACTCGATTTCTCCGGAAAGATGCAGTTGTTAAGTAAGGAAATAACTTGTGGACCAATGAGAGAAATTAAGAAATTCAAAGTTGTTTGAACTTTGAATTGTGCGATGGCAAGGCAAGAAGTTCATCACAGAAGGCATAGATTATTTTGACAGCTGCACAAAATAAGTACTTTATTTCCTGAGCTAGAGTTCCTTAGGAAAGACAGATCTGCATATCTACAACCATAACAAAACACAAGAGAACACACCTGTTATTATTCACGCCAAGGTTGAAGAGGGCCATGGTTCCGATTTCTTGAGCAATCTCATTCCTGGTTTGTACAGCACACTCCAAAAACCCGAGTAGTGCTTCAATAAAGCCATTTGCTCCCATATAAATCCTGATTTCTTCATCATCCTTTAGCAGATGCCTGATCTGTTCTACCACTTTGCACTTTTTCCTGAAATCTTCCCCTTCATTTAAGATGGCTAAGAAGTCATCGTATCTTTCAAGAGAATTGACTTGAAGCTCATCTTCCTGGACAGATTCATCTACTTCAGTCCCTTCGACCTCCTCAATAATACCACTATCTTCCAAAGGAACCACCTTGACACCTTTGAACTTACAAGAAACAATACTTCCCGTAGATTTGGAATTCGCGGACTCACTTTCAGACAAAGCCAGTCTCCAGTAGTTGAGATCAAGGGACTCAGGTGGACCATCTGGAATCGGAACCCCATACTGTTCGCACCAACTAGCAACCAGACCCTTCACACAATAATTAGGAGTTAAACCAAGATGAGGGAGCTCCTGCTGAGTCTTTGGGCATGTATTATGCCCATCGCTGAACCACTTCTCAATGCAAATCTTTTCATATGATTGCCCAGAAGCAATTATCACAGGGTTATACATTAACTGTAATGAGATTGGACACCTCAGCTCTTCAGGAGGAACAGGCGTCTGGTCTGTCGCTGTCCTCCTAAAGTTGGGTTTAAAATTAAAAGAACTAAGCTTCGAGAGTTGCCGGTCAAAAGCATGAATATTTCCTCCAGCTCCAATACCATACTCAAAGGATCCCTGAACTGTGGGTGAACAAGGTGTCGAACCCTGTGAATCGTTGTCATCTGACAATTCAGATCTAAACAACTTTGAGTATTTTCTAATGAGATGCGAAAGAAAAGCAACAATTGACTCTTTCCGTTTATCCTCTTCTGCTCTGGCTCGTTCAACGAGCTTTTTCAGAGCCCTTCTTTCTCTAAGAGCAGCTCTTGAAGAAGTTATACCAAGTCTTGAGGCAGCTTGGTGAAAAGACTCAAGTTCATTGTTGTCACTACCATTGAATTTTCTTCCCTGCTGAAGCAATGTAATTATCTCATCACCAATTTGCTTCTCCGCCAGATCAAGTGAGAACTCAATCCCTTGAAGTTCATTTAGAACATCAGAGATCTGAAAAAATATAGAGATTACCATCAGAACCAAAATGTGAAACAGCCAAAGAGGTAATGGCCCTTAAGAAATGATTTATGTGCAAAACTCCATTTAGTCAAATTGACCGACGTCACTAACACAGCCCCCTCCCCAAAACAAAATGGGAAAAAAATAAATCCACTATCACATTTGCACAAGAGCATAAATTTTACTACAAAAAGAAACAAATTGACTTGGCATACTAAAGAAATAAGAGAATATTACCTGACAGCCAATACTTTGTGGTACTATATCTTCAACACGCTTTAGACTATCTTCAAGAGCACATCTTGCTCTCTCAAACTTTAGAACTATAGAGTCCCCTGTTATAGCCTGAAAACAAAAACATTTCAATAAATATAAATTGTCAGAAAAGGAAACATTAGTGGACGGGGAATGGAACCGTTAAGAACATTGTAACCATTAAGCGAAATTCGGGAATGGCTCTTCTTACTACTTCTGTTTGGGTAATAAACATACTGCATGAGCAGATAAATAATAGTTATATCTTACGAAATAGCACTTTACATTTAAAATTTTTCAGGTTAATCAAGTATTCCATTTGGAAACTATTGTAAGATATTAACAACAACTACGACACCTCAACCCCAAGCAAGTTGGAAAGTGGTTAGAAAACATAATAAATAGGAAATCTTGTTATGTAGGATCCCGACCCAAGGTAAATCACCAGAGGAATAAGAAGGCACGTTCATATCCCTCTTAAGAAATTAATACTGCAGTACGGTCAAAGATTGCCAAAAAACATTCTCTCAATATTGACAATCAGAACTAAAAAAGTACCATCATTACCAGGTAAAGTTTACTGCATTCGGCGCAATGTTGAAGAACATTCTTTGTTTTCTCAAGGGCTATGTGCAAAGCACATAAAGCTTGAATACCAGATGTGCTTCTTGGTCTTGCAGCTTCTAGTTCAGGAAATATTCCCAGCACTTTTGCGTATACAGCCGATAAGCTCTTGCACATTCCTCCATGTAACTAAACAGCACAAAACTTTATTACTTATAGAAAAATGATAAATGAACATCGAGAAACCCATATAAGCATCAAACTAGTATAAACTTAGATGATATAGAAGAACTACTGAAACCATCATATGCCCCCGACAGGTTGTAAAAAGTCAACTGGATGAGAAAAGGTTATTGAAAAAGCTAATCAGCATTGAGTCTACAAGGTGCTTCAAGAATTTGCCTAGTTGTAGGTCTACATAGATCCAATAAAATGGAAAATGAAAGCAACAATTAACCAGCCATTCGTATGTTAAGTGTTTCATAAGCATACCTTAGGCTCACCGATAGATAACAAGTTCTCCTCAACCTCAGTATTCTCCATCATCAACATCGAATAGAATATTCAACTTCCTCAATCACCTGTATTTGAAATCAGCCCCAAAAAAATTAAACAAATGTAACTGCGAAACAACATGGAATAGTCACCAATGCTTTTAATAACATCAAGAAGCATCAAAGGGATTATTTCACGGAACAATTAATAATTATAAACAACAAATAAACAAAACGAATATCACACATTTTTAATTCATCAAAAGAGGGGAAGTGCAAGACCAGATTTAACCAAGGGTATAGCCTATTGATCAATAAAGCTATTTAGAACCAACTATGAGGTCTCGGGTTCAAATCCCACCCGAGACAAAGACACCAGGTGATTCCTTCCTATCCATGTGTCCTAACCTTGATGGACAGAGTTACTGGTACCAATTGTTGGTAAGAGATGGCGCATATCCCGATGAACAGAGTTACCTGTACCAATTGTTGGTGAGAGATGGCACATATCCCATAAAATTAGTCAAGGTCATGCTTATCCAGAAAAAAAAAATGTACAAGTCCAGATTTGCAAGGAGGGCATCAAATGACTAATAATCCAAACACATAAACCATAATATCAAAGAAAACTTAAATCATTAGGGGGTTCAAACAATTCATTAATCCTACTAATCAAATTAAAGGGAATTAAATAAATTTGCAAATGAAGAAACAAAGCATTTAAAAGCAAGCTAGGGTCCATAAACATTCCCATCCACAATCTCTAACAACACAATAAAGCTAGATTCAATCAAATTTCCTTTCACAACTTCATCAATATACAACACAAGAATCAAAAAAATATCTATATTTCTCATATGCAACAACAACAATAACATAAAACATAAAACATACAAGTTTATTCATCAAAAATGGAAAATGACCCAAAAAAGAAAACCCCCAAAAGGGTTTGTTTGTTTTACATACAACTTTATATTTGCAACAAATCAAGAAAGAAACATATGAAAGGATTTATACGTACAAAAAAAAGAACCAAGGAGGCTTCATGAAAAACTGCTGAAATTAACTCTAACAATACATTTGATGATTTTGTTAATCATCAAATCAGCAAGGCTTTATTGTTGCAGATCCAAAAACTTGGGTTTTTTTTTTTTTTTTGAGAATGAAGAAAATCTTGATATTTTTTATTACTTAGATGGAGAAAGAGAGAAAGAGGGAAGAGGTAATAACAAAAATATTATAGGCAAGAATGAGTAGATAGAAATGAATGAATCCATGTGACTACTTTATTTATTTTATGTAATCATAATAATATCATTTCTATTTTTTATTTTTAATATAACTTTTATTTTCTAAAAATGAAGAATTAGCGGAAATTGTTTGACCATGAAATTTCTTCGAGTTGAACTCCTATATATTTGGCCATAAAAAAATTAATATTTAACTTTAAGTTGAAATTTAAAATTTAAAAATTTTGAAAAATAATAAAGTTCACTTTTTACATTTCAAATTACTCATAAAAAATTAAAATTAATTTTCATGGATAAACACAATCACTATGAAAATAAAATTCCTTTTTTCAATTTTGTGAATAGGCCGAGTCTTTTCTGATATAAATAAGAAACTAAAAATTTATGTTTCTTCAAAAATCCTTCCTTTTTCAAGACACATATTATCATTCTTTTCTTACACTTATTACTACTATTATTACTATAAAAAAAAAACATGACGTAAATTAATAGTGAAAAAGATGGTCAAGGAATATTTCAAATAATATTAAATTCTAAGGTGGTGCCATAATTTATTTACACCCACTTGCAATGTGGAACTTATTAATCACTTAATTGTTTAATCATTAATGAGATTACTGGAGTACTGTTTATTTAACCAAAAATAAGAAGAAACAAATTATTATTTTTTTGTTTTTTATAAATTAAATGACGATGTTGTCTCCCCGGTTCACCGGGCCGACAATTGCCGACCTCCGAGTTTGTCGGTAATTACACCTGTCAATATAATTGTTTATGATTTTCCAATTTTACCCCTGCTTCATAATTTAAAAAAGAAATATCTTCATAATTTTAATTGGGTTAAAGCTATTAATGGAAACTAAAATCTTTTTTTCCCATTTATAGAAAAAAAATCAGTTGGTAATATTAGCCACACATTTGAAATTATTAGCATAAATGAATGAATGATTAGACGTTTTAGTTATAGTAATTGTGCACATTTCCTTTTTTAGTTGTTCCTAATTACTTGTCCAATTTGACAAATCAAAAAATTAACTTATTATACCCTTAATTAATTACTTTGAAAAAGGTATAGAACTTCTTGAAAATATGACGTTTTTAATTCATGAACTTCATAATTAATAGGAGTAAATTGGTAAACTCACTATGTCAATTATTGATTTCTTAATAGGTGTGTCAATTCAAAAATGGACAAGTAATTAGGGACAGAGAGGAAAAAATGATCATTTTCTTTTTATTTTACTTTTTATTGTTTTTAAATTTACTTTCTATTTGTATTTAAACTGGAGTATTTCTAAAACTGTCTCCTTATTTCAACGAGATAATAATAAGATTTATGTATAATTTATCCTCTTTAAACTCTATTTAGTGAAATTTCACGAAATATATTGTTGTTGTTGCTTTCTATCATAAATTTTGATAACAGTAGAAATATGAGTTTCTTCATGATGTGCAAATTAACTATTTAATAACGACTGTTTATCAATAATGATATAAACTACAATTAATTGTATTGTTTTTCACTTACTAATCTTTATCGGCAAAATCGATTGTATAACACACACAAAAAATTACAAGTGCAATTAAACAAGATTAAATAAATATTTTTCATAGATCGCATAGTTTGAAATAATGTTTAATTAATAATTATTTTGTTATTTAGATTATTATTATTAGTATTATTTATAATATTGGCATATCCCATACCTCAAACTCGATCCTCCCTTGACTTTATCATTCCTTAAGAAGACAAATAATTATATAGTAATATGATATATATTTTTATAGGACAAGTTGTCAAACTGTTTTGCCTATTTTCATACTTAAATAAATTCAAACAAAGACTAGTGCTATTTTCCTTTCATATTATATATTTTATTTATAATAGACATAAACAATAAAAGTATGTGGACGATGAGTCAAATTTCAAACAAGGCAAAAGAGACAAACAAGTGTGATGTAAGGTACTTCCTCTAAACAAACAAAAATTTAAGAAATGTTTCAAATTTATTTTCAAAAATAAAATAGAAAAACATATTTTATACACTTTTTATTAAATAAGTCGAACTTAATATAAATAAATTTTTATAATATTATTAATTATTTGTTAAATAAGAAAATATGTCTCGTTTTCTTTATTCGCAACTAATTAAAAAGGAAGTTGTGTATATAAAATTGGACAAAGGGATATTTTGCAAAGATGAGGGTATTACCGTCATTAGAGTACCTAACTTGAAGCTGCATCACTAGTTCCAAATGAGGTGTACGGAATGAATCTAACAAATTTAAATTGTCAGATTACAGCTGGTCATGTTTTTAATTTTTAACCAATGGTTAAATTTCACTAAATAACTTTGATCCGTAATTTACGGACTCTTCAATTAGTTTGATCATAATTACGATTTTCTTATTTTTCTAAGGGTATATTTGGTACTATATATTTTTATCACATCAATAGTAATTTCATCAATATAAGCATATCGACTGTTGCTAAATCTACACATCGATCTTGAATCTTGTTATTATTCGCTATATTTAAATGAGTTTAAGGTTGAATGATTATTTTTTTTTTGAATGCAAAAGGTGAAGAAAAAATGGAATTCAAAAAAAAAATGTGGCTTTGTTTTATACCCAAGAGCCCTTTTGTATAGGAAAAATAATCTATTTAAGAAAAGAAGTGAACCACACCATGACACATGGCAAAGTCGAACTCAAAGGATCATTCATAAGAAGATTGTCCTCGGCATAATGCGAAGAACCTCGAACGGTAGAGCGAGTAATACTTATAAGATGCATCCAAAAGAGGTTTCACTCGGGAAACAGCTGGAGGCAAGCCCAACAATTAATCTCGAGTTGCACGCCCACCTACCCCAATCAGCTTCAAGTGAGAAATCAAAATGTAGGTGCATGTCATGATATAGCATTTTCAGTATCAAAGTGTGCCATCATTTTACATTGAGGCAATGATTATGTTTTTGTGGCCTATAAAATGAGGTTCTACGAAGAATAGAAGGCATCAGAAAATCTCAAGTAACTTTACATTATTATCTCATTCTTCCCCCCATTCAGTATCTTCTACGAAAGAGGCCTTAAAACCTCTCTCTCATTTATACTATCCATTTTTTAGAAGATTACCTACTTGTAAGAAATCATGACCTTGGCATTTTAGCCCAAAGAAAAGTAAGTTGATCGGCATTATCCTACTTGCTTAGTTGCTTTTGACCCATTTTATTCTAATTGTCGTTATGGACCATCAAGGCCTATCTACTATGAAGATTCGCTACATTTAGGATTTAACATGACGAACTTCAATCGATACTCAACATAACATCCCTTCAGAAGCCAAACAACAAAATTTCCAGTCGCATGCCCACTTGCCCCTATCAACTTCAAGCAAGGCGTCAAAACATCGACACAATCTATGATATAGTCGTTTAGTTCCAAAGCATATCGTCGTTTCACATTGAGGCAACAATTGAGTTTTTGTTACTTATAAAAGGAAGTTTTGCAAAGAATAGAAGACATAATAAAATCTTAGGTAACTTTACATTATTATCTTGTTCTTCCCCATTTAGTGTCTTCTATGAAAGAGGCATTAAAACCTCCCCCTCTCTTGTACTATCCATTTTGGAAAGATTATTTACTTGTAATAAATCACGACCTTGGCGATTTAGCACAAAGGGATCAAACTTGAACGGCCTTAACACACTTGCTTTTAACTCTTTTTTTTACAAATTCTAACCAAAATGATGATTTTTTTGGGTAAATACCTTTCTACATTTTGGGGCCTTAATTGGCTGGTGATCAGATTGTTTCCCTCTCAATAATGAAGCTTATCCCCCATCGTCTTACTACCCAATCTTAAATCCTATTATTTTGAGGTCATATATGATATTTAGAGTTTGTCTCGATTTAATACCACTTTCGCAGCCCAAATCGAAATAATATGTTGGTGTTTATGCATTTAATATTAAAATTAAAATATTAAGTAGGCGTTTGGCCAAGCGATACCATATCACGATATAAAATTAGCGTTTGGACATGCGATTTCACGCTGATTCCATCTCATGATTTCATATCATGAGATGGTATACCATATTCTCCAGAAATCATGATTTAGGAATTTCATATCATGATTTGAGATTTTTTAAATACAAAAGTTGACTCACAAGTTTATATTTTGTTAAAACAACCCTACATTTATATCTACTAACCATTTATTTCATATGTAAATAAAATTAATAATCACATCATTACTTTTTAAAATTTATATTCTCACCAACATAAAATTTATTATTGCTTTAAATTTGGTGAATATAAATGATAAAGTATGAATTGATTTGGTGAATATAAATAAGAACGCAGGGAGAAATACTTTTTGTTTTTTCATAATAAAAAAACTTCTCTTTAGGCTACATATGAAATTGTTTAAAACAATATAATATGAAAAAAGAAAAAAAACTAGTGATGTTTGTTTGATAATCACTAGTTTCAATATGTTTGATTTTAACACGAAATTAACGCATTGAAAATGTGTAATTGCACACAAGTGAAACGAATGCATGAACCAGACAAGTGAAAATTGTCATAACTTGTACAGTGTTACATAATTATTTTCGAGAATACCAAAGGAGTGATGAAATATTTATGGTCTATGAGCATGAAAATATAGTTGCGAATGATATTGACCTACAAATGGCTCAAAGTAACAATGTTCGCTCGTCTTATCGGTCATATGATTGAGAAATGCAAGTTTAACGTGAGAAGATTGTTTGTACTATGTGGGAGGATTATATTAAAGATTATTACACTACAATTTATGTTCAATTTTTTTTATTGAATTAAAGATTGATCAATTAAAGTTAGATGAAACAGTTAATTAAGTGGAGAACAAATAGCTTTGTAATAATTTATTATGCGATTTTATAATTTTTTATTTATTTGATAAGATTGAATAAACAATTGAGGCTATTTTAATAGTTTTACAACTTATGGGATTCTTATGTTTATGAGAAAATATACAACACAAAAATTTCATATTGCATGTCCAAACAAAACTTCAACTCAATCTCATAATTTCATATTATGATATCATATCATAATTCCATATCGCATGGTCAAACGGGCCCTAAGTGTATATGTTAATTAGTGGGTATAAATTGACAAGAATGTGGTCATTATTTTGGTGTAACTTTTGTAACCACTATTGACATGATCTACCACTAATTTCATCCATTATTCTACCTCATTATGCCTTGTGACTCTTGTAACCTCCAAGGCATGATTTCTCCATTCATTCGCCTACATTATTATCCACATTATTCCTATTCAATACAAGGAAGAATCCATCATCTATAAATAGTGGTGTTTCTTCCTTTGTGAAGGGAGGTAAAAAGAAAGATGTTAAGTGTGAAAAAATATTGTAGCGTGTAGTAGTGAAAGAGAGAGTTGAGACAAAGAAAATATTCTAAGTTTTCAATTATATTCACTATATAAAAGAGAGTATTTATATGTTGAAGGAAGGTGTTCTTATGTGAAATTTTGGACTCTTCAACTAATCCAGAGTTGCTTGAGTTGTACGACGTTGGTGTGTTACGTTGTTGCATCTTGGAGGGGACACGTCAAAAGTGATACTGCTGAATCAGTGTAGATTATACTGTAGTGGTTGAATCTCCTTAAAGAAAGCGAGATATCCACGCCTCGTATTTTTTATTTTTTTTATTTTTAATTGTAATTTATTATATTTGTGATATATTACACAACATAATAATTTAACCTCTTTACAATGACATTATTAATTCAAATATTTTTTGATTGCCATAGCAAAATCCTATTAGAAACAAATAATATAACATAATATAAAAATCAATTCTAAAATAAAATTATTTTTTTATATTAAAATACACTATTATATAGATTCCACCATGTTCAAATTTAAAAAAGGCAAAAAAAGAATTTAAAAAGGTAAAAAAAGAATTACGGTATTCGAGTTTGAATTTTAATACAATCACTGAATGCATAATAATTTAAATGAAATGTGAAACTTAAAAGATGTGTGCACCCATGTGAAGATGTCTCCTGGTGGTACCTATATATCACTAGGTTATTGATTTATCAGCTTAAAACAAGGTCACTTCTTAATTCTAAGTGTGTATAGTTTGTATAATTGTATCAGTTGCCAATATAAATAATTCTTGTATAATTACATTACTTAAAAGAGCTAACTACAATTAATGAATAAAAAAATAAATTAAAATAGGTAATTTGAGAAAAAGAAAGGCATAATAACTCACCGCCCATTGTGAATTTAACATCATTTATTTAATGCACACATAATTATTTTGGTCATAATTATTCCTGAAATTTGACTACACAATAGTCTTTACTCTCTAGATGGTAACATGACAAAAGCATGAGTTTACTCCCTTTTAGGCTTGTGACACTTGAAAAAGATAGATTGAGAAAAACAACTTTCCAATGGGTGTTTATTTAATTACAATGACGTAATTGTTCCAACCACATTTTTTTTAAAGATTTTCTTAAAAGGGATTCAAAATATAACTCAAACGAGCATGGAGGGGTGAAATTCGATCTCTGCATTACAAAATTAGGAGTGATGGCATATTTTTACACTCCAACTTATCGAAATAAAAGGAAAGAAAAAGGAGGAGGGTTGCTCCTCATCAAATAAGTTGACAAAAAAATTCTAGAGTCTATAGAACTAGAAGCAACCAAACAATTTTAGTTAGGGTTGAAAATGAAGTTGTCCTTCTTCACTTGAATTCTAATATTGGACTTGTCAACTAGATAATTCTTCAAGGTGGATGTAATCTTAGAAGGAAGATTTACCGCCATAGTGAAAAAGGTAGTTGTTTTGCAATGCTCAATCATATTCGCGAGTAAATCAGTTATAGTGTTCTCTTCTCTAAAGGTGTGAGGGAAAGAAAATGACTAATTGAACTCATGGATTGATTTGTTCAATATTATCTTTGCTTGTCAAAAGGGATTGATCTTACATTTAACCATCTAAATAATCAAGAGAGAGTCGGACTCAACAGTTCTTTAAATGTTATGATTATTTTATGCAACTGTGCATTCTTTTTTTAAATTATTTTTAATCAAATAAAAAGTTATGCAATGAAAATTTATTCTAATAGTAAATATTTTTCTCTTCTAGAACAAAGAATTTGTTTGACATTGTTGTTGGAAGGCCAAAAGTACTTATTTTTGAGAAAAAAATATTTTTTTTGAAAAATTAAGTGTTTGACAAACTTGTAAAACTGCTGTTAAATAGAAGTAGAAATAATTTTTCTGTTGTTAATAAGAAGTTATGAAATTTTGCTTCTTAAAAAAAACAGAAGCAGAAAAATATTTTTTTCAAGACTAAAATCCCATCCATATATACATATTTATCAATATATTCTTTATTAATTAATTAGCATATCTCATATGTTTGGTTAAGTTTCATTTAAAAAATTTATTGTGTATTTTATGTTTACATATTATTATTATTTTATTTTATATTTTATATATTATTTTACGTATTATTTTTTAGAATTAGAAAAAAAAAATAACAATTAAAGATTTCAGCACTCCAAAAAAAATGGATATTATTAATTGAAAATTTGAATATATACATTTTAATTAAATAAAAATAAAATTAAATTAAATTTTTAATAATTGATAGTTAAAATAGTTTCTCTTTACAAAATAATCTTAATATTAAAAGTACATTAATACTTGCCCGCTGCCGTAACTTGACTCTTAAAAGCACTTTTTAGAAAAGATTAGTCGAACACAATTTGCTTATGAAAAACACTTTTCAAATAGATTAGTCAAATACAAAATATATTTTTTCCAAAAGAAGCAGTTTTTAGTATCAACATGCTCAAAATTTATAAAATAAAATAAAAAGACTTGGCTAGAGATTTATTATCTTTAGTTTGTTTTAGTCAAAACGATAGAATTTAGCTAGGGATGGCAATGAAGCGGTGAGGGGTGGGGCCAAGGCGGGTTGAGCTTAACCGTAAAAATTTAATATGTCATGCTTCGCCCCGCATAACAATTTTTTTCATTGTCAATCTGCCCCACCCCTCCTCACATAGATCTGCTCTGCATAATTTTTAAAAAAAAAATCGTTTTCTAGATAAGTTTGATACTAAAAATAAAATTCATGAAAATAAATTTATGTTTTCATCAAGTTGTATTAATTTAATAGATAATGACTTAATTTTTTATATTTTAGAGGTCAATTAGGAAGCATGTAAGAACCATTTTCATTTACTATCTTCAATAATTTAGTAACTTTAAAGAAACTATCTTAATATATAATGTTCTATCACTCTTATAAAATGTAAAAAGTAATTAAGTTTGAACCCACATAAATTACATAGACCCGCAACCCGCATTAGTTTTTTAAAAAAACCACTTCAATCCGTCCTGCATCCCTCCCCGCCCCTCACAACCTTAAGCCTGCTGTCATGACCCAAATCGAGTCGTGAGTGGCACCCACACTTAACCTCCTAGGTGGGCGAATCAATGAATTCAACCCTAACTTATATTTATCATTCAGCTTACAAAATACTAACCATAATGCGGAAGCTTAAATCTTATTAGTGTAAGAAACACAAATCCATTATAGTCTACTATATGTCATTCCCAAAACCTGAAAGTCATCACATCAAAAACATCTAATCTCCAAATACTAATTCTAAGAGTATCAAAGACGCCGAAATAAATGAAATAAAGTAATTTGTGTCCGAAAACTAAGGACATCAGGTCATGACCGAGAGAATCCAATACAAGCTTGAATGAATAGCTCACCCTTGAACCTGATATGCTGAGACTGGCTAGAGCTGAGGGCGAGTCAAAGTCGATGGTACACTCGTTGCACTCCATAAAAGGAAAACAAAGAAAAACACAAGTAGGGCTCAGTACGGGGAAACATGTATTGAGTAGATATCATCGGCCAACTCAAAAGAGTAACTAATATGCAATGAATAATGGTATAAAATCAATTATAGCACTTAGCAGGTGATAAGCAACAAACAACATGAACAAGTGACAACTGAAGCAAGTACGTAATCAATTACAATATCAAGCACACACACAAGGACTCATGCCTCCACACCACGCTCGTTTGGGAAGTGGGTTCTTTGAGATTGAGTACATTCAGTTAATTCAATATGTTTTCCTCTTTAATGTTACCGTGTCGGAACGTGACACCTCAATCCATAATACCGTGTCGGAATGTGACGCCCCAATCCATTAATATTGTTAATTTATCATTTATTATCACCACTTTTCACTGCATTAACAATATTTCATCAAGCCTTCTTTATTCAAGGCATCACTTCGATAGAGAGGGCTCAAAATTATAAATTTCACGGTCTCAGGATTTCAGACCAATCACAAAACACACAACCAAGCCACACAACCACACAATCAAGTACATAGAGAACTTCACAATATCACTCAACACATATTAATCACTATTAAGAGTCTATCTATCAAATATAATAAACCATGAAATTTAAATAATTTGATACACCTAATATTTAATTACCTATCTCAATATACTAAGACTCAATTTATAAGATGATGATCCGTAGTAAAATTCAAGATTAAGCCACTGGTTTCGAACACCAGTGGCAACAACTCTAACATAATTTATCTTATACTACAAACCCAATTTATCACGTCTTTAGCCAATGATTGGCTAATCATTACTGCAATTGAAACAGAGACATTGCCCAAGCTTAAATGGCAAAGATCCACCAAAACTAGAAAGAGAAGACAATCTGCCTTTTGCTGTACAAATCCTTAATTACTGCAAATTATCCACATCAACTTTAATAATACTATAATAATGTCTTTTGTCCCTAATTTCCCTATACACAATCATATGAATTAATTTATGCTTTCCTCATCTTCACTTTATCATTAATTAAGCATTTAACTTCTATTATTTTACAGGCAACAATTGTTCAACCTTTACCAATCTTCATCTCTTTCAAATCAACGTAATACTAATACATAAATATATATTTCCCTTTCCTGTCTAATCAATAATATAATAATAATAATAATAATATTACTATTAATTTGCAATACTACATCAACAGCCCAACGCCGCCACCACTCAACTTGCACTAAATTTTATCCCTAAATATTTGATATCGCACAATATGCATACGCCTAATTGTAATTCTAAACCATCAATTAATTGAGGAATGAAGTTACCCGGATGTCGATCTTCACTGCAGAGGTAAGGTTTTCGCTCTACTGTAAATCTTCTTGTCTAGTCTTTTAATTATTTAGGGTAAATTTTTATTATCAACTAATAATTAAATAAATACTAAACCCTCTAGTTTATTCCTATCCATGGGCCATATGGTAATTTAATTAAATAAATTATGGACTTAGTTCATTAACCACCAACTAAATTAATTATTAAAACTACCCCACCAATTCTATAATTGTAGTTACGAGTAGTCCAAAATACCCATTTAGAATCTATTGGAAGAGCCTTTTATGAAATAACAAGCTCTAGTACTCAAAACGACCGAATGGGTCGTTATACCTGCACCGCCCTTCATCCACCCTGCCCTATTGTCATCCCTATATTCAGCGGGTGAGCATTCTTTTTTTATTTATTATTTAGATATATTAACTATTTATTTCAGTTATGTATCTTGTTTGGGTGAGATTCTTAGATACTTTTATTATATTTATCCAAATAATAAAATTTTATTTCATTTTTGGATGCACAATTTATTTGATTTTTATTTATTTTTAGGCATTTTTAAAAAATACTTGGGTGAAACTCCATTATATTTGGCCAAGTAAGCAAATTTACACGTAAATAATGGAGCTTCAAATATATTATTTTTATAAATTTGGCTCCAAAAGTGGTTCATTAAATTAACAATTTTTTTAGAAACTAAAAATGATTTAGTATTAATAACAATTTTTGGAGGTGGTAGGGACACACAGAGTATTTTAGAGTCTAAATACGGGGATGCAACAGTATTTAGAGTGTAAATTCGGGGATGCAACACATGCGTCAAGCGTGGAAGTGAGACTTGATATACACGTTATCTTCAAGAGAGAAAGATTTAGATATCTTGGGTCTTTGATCCAAGAAAATCTGAAGATCAACAATGTGATGTTACACATCATACAAGTGCAGTATAAATGAAGTGGAAGCTTATATCCGGAGTTTTGTGTGATTAAAAGAAATCATCAAAACTTAAAGGTAAGTTTCATTAAGTGATAGTTAGACCGTTTTAGTTTTGGTCCAGTTTTGATCCAATGACATGAACAAGAACAACAACTTGCAAGTTTTATACACCAAATAAATGAAGAAAATCCGTGAAAATATCAACTATACAAGTATGACAACTTCATAAATGAAAAAAATCTGCGTAAAATATCAAAAATAATTTTAAAGATATCAAAATGGGTGATGCACCTTCATAGATATCAAAATTAGTGCAAGAGTGAAGTTAACTACTCAATAACATCATCTTAATTAATAGACACAACAAGTCAAATATAAAACCAGTATGATCTTGTATAATTAAATTCGACCCTTGTATATATGATTTAAATATAAATATTACAAAAAATTAAGTTTAGAAAAGTAATAAAATTTTCACATAATTTAAATATGTAACTAATAATTTTTACATATTTAGGAGGAGTCTTATGGTCCTGTTATTATTGTTGACAAATATTTGTTTTGTTTGGATTTAATTTACCTAAAATACATCTTGATTGTTAATGACTTATGTTGAGACCTTTTTTCTTAAAATAAAAAAGTTGAAATTATTTTATTTTCCAATATAGAGGAAGTATTGAAGGGTAATCAACTAATTATAATATCAAATCATGCATAATATGTACTATATCTAGTTTGGTTATTCATTATCAAATCATTTATTTGCCGACAAGTAAAAACAAAATTAGTAGTTTGTTCAAATCAAAATTGTATAAATAAAAGATTCAATCTTTTGTCATGCTACTGACCAGCCCCTATAAGAAAATATAATAATAATAATTAATATATGTGCCCAACTTTTGGTCCAATAATTAGTAATTTTTCTTTAAAAAACAAATCTATCATTTTCATAATAACTAACTAAATAGAAATAAAAATTTTAAAAAACAAATCTATCATTTTCATAATAACTAACTAAATAGAAATAGAATTTCAGTGTGAATTCATTAATACATTTAATTAATTACGTTCCAACCGTGACTCATCAGTTTGCCATTTATTTTATTTTTCTAAGCCTCTATAAAGTTATAGTATTCTCTTTTCCAATTCAGAATATTTTCTTTCATTTTCATATATGCAATCATAGAATAATTCTACCATCTTAATTTAATTAGTTCAATGTGGGCGAAAATAATCTAGAGAAATGATGTAATGTTATATTCTCTGGCACAATTTAATGGGAAAAAAACATTTATCGTATAATTATTTTTTAAAAACTGAAATATGTATCTCACTTTCAGTTGTTACCCTCTCTCCAGGGAGTGTAGTGAAGGACTCTCCCCTCACCTGCCCGTTTGACTTATGGCATCATTTACTTGCTTTTCAATCAAAGCGATTTCATAACCATAAAAAGGTACATTTTATATAATAATATTACTATTACCATAATAAAGTATTGATAACAGATTGACGTATAATAGTTTTAATATGGATAATAGTATGATCAAACATGTTTCATCAAACAAACAGTTGTCAAATACTTAGACTTTTAATATCATATATATATATGGGGGGGGGGGGGGAGACACGTGCCGAAACATTATAAAATAGGTCAAATATTTAGTTGGTGTCTGATGATCATAACTGCTATGTATCTGGTCAATTTTATATAC
>JAJOOR010010298.1:0-11005 GCA_036250505.1 Solanum acaule | reverse complement strand
CCCCCCCCCCTCACCCACCCCCTATCACTCCCCCACACCCCAAAAAAAAATTAAGTTTGTGTTTAAAAAATATTTTCAATTTCAAAAGTTATTTTCTACTCTAGTAAAAATAAAAGATATTTCTCAAAAATATTTTTTCATTCATAAATCAAACACTAAAAATCTTTTTCGAAAAATATTTTCTACTCACCAACCAAACATGAGAAAATAAGTCAAAAATCAACTTGTTTTCCAGGAAAACATTTTCTAGGAAAACATTTTCCATGGAAAACATTTTCTAGGAAAACATTTTCCTTCATACCAAACACACCCTAAAAAGGAATTTGTTATTGTGGAGAACATTCCACCCTTAATTATACGTAGGATACATTAACAATTCTCTGTCAACTTTGTTCATGTACGAAATTTGACTAAGCGTATTATAAAGTTGTAACTATGAAGAAAAAATTTATTTTTATACATGAGAGATCTAGAAAACTATTTTATTTTATTCATTTCGTAAATATTGATCCAAGATATCTTAGTTCCTGACTCTCAATCTAAAATGGAAAGATTATAAATATTGAGGATTCATACTACGATGTTAATTACCACTAGAGAAAATTAAATCATCCTCACCCATTTCTAATATTTTAGATAAATTACCACTAGAGAAAATTAAAGTGTTACTATAATCAAATAATCAATCAACAAATGAAAAAAATGATTGAGTTAAGCAATAATAGATTAAAACTTGGCATATATGGGTGCAACTTGCAAGTAGGACAATATTACATGAATGCTAATTATGTCATCATTAATATAAGGGATGTGATAGGTCGGATGTAATTCTCTGTGCTTAATAATTTAATCACAATTCAAACTCATAACATGTAAAAACTTCAAAGAAAAAAAAAACGATATGCAGAATTTTTCTGTATTGCTCTGTTTCTATCCCTGTACATTGTTACTCTATATATACAAGTGTTGGACAAGTGTTGGACAAGTATTAGACTCCTAATTGTAATTGAATTCCAACAGACTCCTGATTGTAACAGAATCCTAACCAACTAAATATAGATAAAACTAAACTAATAAATAGTTTTGTGACTAATGACACAAAACTCCTTATTCAATTCTATTCAAGACTTCTACGTATCAACGGTAAGATCCAGCATCATTGTCTTTATTTCCTTTCTCTTGTATTGTTTCTTGAGAGCTATTGGCGAGGAGCTTGTCTCCGACAACACCCCCCCGCAAGTTGGAGGCCGGTGAACGGACACCTAACTTGAGAAGAAGGGAACGATGAAGGGGCCCAGAGAGGGCTTTGGTGAACAAATCGGCCAGCTGAGAAGAAGAAGGGACAAAAGATAAAGAAATGAGGCCATCAAGAAGTTTTTCACGGACGAAATGACAATCAAGCTCGATGTGTTTGGTTCGTTCGTGAAAGACGGGATTTTTAGCAATATGGATGGCTGCTTGGCTATCACAATGTAGAGAAATCGGCAAAGAGGGAGAGAGGGAAAGATCATGTAACAAGCGAACCACCCAGGTGACCTCTGAAACTAAGCGACGCATGGAACGATACTCCGCCTCAGCGGAAGAAAGAGCGACGACCGGCTGTTTCTTAGATTTCCAAGAAATAGGAGAGCCTCCAAGGCTAAGAAAAAAACCACTTACAGAACGGCGTGTATCGGAGCAAGAAGCCCAATCGGAGTCGCAAAAAGCAAGGAGTTGAAACGATGAGTCTGAGGATAAAAAGAGACCAAGACCAGGATCGCGACTTAAATATCGCAGAGTATGATAAGCAGCGGAAAGATGACCTTGGCATGGATTTTGCATATATTGACTGAGGGTTTGGACCGTAAAAGAAAGATCTGGTCGTGTGTTAGTCAAGAAATTGAGCTTTCCCAAAAGTCGTCGGTAAACAAGCGGGTCTGGAAGAGGAGGTCCACAAGACGAAGAGAGTTTGACAGTGGGATCTAGAGGAGTAGAGACAGATCTGGATTCAAGGCAATTAAATTCAGTTAAGGTCTCAATAGCAAATTTACGCTGAGTAATAAGCATACCACCATCCTCATGAATCAATTCCATTCCCAAAAAATAATGAGCCTCTCCGAGATCTTTAATGCGAAACTCAGAATCCAAAAAGAACTTGATTTCTATAATTTCCTGCAGGTTATTACCAGTGAGCAAGATGTCGTCAACATATACAGCAAGCAAAGTAACCAACTCCCCAGTGTGTTTATAGAACAAAGAATAGTCATTCAAGGAACAGATGAAACCTCTAGTATACAAAGCAGAGGACATACGTGCATACCACTGACGAGATGCTTGTTTAAGGCCATATAGGGACTTACGGAGCCGACAAACATGAGAAGGAGAAGGAGCAATTAAACCAGGAGGAAACCGCATGTAAACCTCTTCATTAAGGTCCCCATGAAGGAACGCATTATTGACATCGAGCTGGTATAGTTTCCAGCCCCTCTTTACAGCAATAGAGAGGAGACATCTCACAGTTGTCATTTTGACAACGGGAGAAAAAGTCTCTGTAAAGTCAATCCCTTCACGTTGTGTATCACCCCGAATCACCAAACGAGCTTTGAGACGCTCAAGAGACCCATCTGACTTAAGTTTAACTTTATACACCCATTTGCAGGGTAGGGCCTTCTTGGCTGGTGGCAATTGAACGATGTCCCAAGTATGGTTGGAGTTGAGAGCGTCAAATTTCTGGGTCATTGCGGCCTTCCAGCCGGGATGCAGTACAGCTTGGTGATAAGAAGTGGGTTCAGTAATTTGACAAATAGATGTGAGTAAAGATTGATTAGGAGTTGTCATAGTGGAAAAAGAATGTGCACGCAAAGGAAAACAAGGGGGATTAGGAGAAATGACAGAGAAAGCATTACCACAAATATAATCAGATAAATAAGTAGGGGTGTGATTCTCCCTTGTGGATCTGCGCAGTTGTGGCTCTGGTGGACTAGATAACACAGGAGAATTCTCAGGGGGAGTATAAGAAGGCGTAGGAACAGAAGGAGAAGGATCAGGATCTAGAGGGGGCAAAAGAGATGATGTAGGTTCTTCGTCATGGGGAAGAGGACATGAAGTAGGGAAGAGTTGAGATAGTGGTCTAGAGAGTGAAAATGGAAAAATAGACTCGACAAACTTGACATCTCGAGAAATTAAGATTTGTTTAGAGTGTAATGTAAGAATTTTGTAACCCTTTTTTCCAAAGGGGTAACCAAAAAACACACCTGGAATAGCTCGAGGACTGAGTTTATCTCTATTACGGGAAAGAGTTGAAACAAAACATAGGCAACCAAAAGGTTTGAGATAAGAATAATCTGGGAGAGAGTTAAATAAGACTTGGTACGGGGATTTAAGGTGTAGAGCTTTAGAAGGAAACCGATTAATCAAATGAGTGGCTGTTAGAAGACAATCCCCCCAGTACTGCTTAGGAACATGAGAATGAAACATTAGAGCCCTACAAGTTTCCATCAAATGTCTATGTTTTCGCTCAACCACACCATTTTGTTGTGGTGTACCCACACAAGTAGTTTGGTGAAGAATTCCTTGAGAAAGGAAAAATTCAGTAGCTAGATTTCCAGAACCCAATTCAAAAGCATTGTCAGACCTTATAATCTTGACTTTGGTAGAAAATTGTCTTTCAACATATAGAAGAAATGCTTTTAAAGTGGGGAATGCATTTGATTTAGCACAAAGCAAAAAAGTCCAAGTACTTCTAGAAAAATCATCTACAATAGTTAAGTAATATTTCTCTCCTTTGTAGGTTGGTGTCTTATAGGGTCCCCAAGTATCGATATGGATGAGATCAAAACAATGTTTAGTAGTGATTGAACTTCTGGGAAAAGGAGGCTTGGCTTGTCTAGCCATGGAACAAATTGCACAAGGCATGGAGTCTTCAATATTAGAACTTAAATGCAGGCTATCAATATGTTTCATAGCCGCCAAAGGCAAATGACCTAATCTATTGTGCCATAAAAGAGTAGAAACAGAATAAGCAAAACCATTTTCATTGATAGGAATAGAAGATTGTTTAATACAACTATTGGACATAACAGGAAAAGATTTAGATAAACTAGACTTAGACAAAGAACTAGAATTAAAAGAAGCAGGAAACATAGGCTTCTGGGAAATAAGATGCATCTGAGGTGTGTTATCTCTCATCACATAGAGTCCAGCTGCAGCTTCACCGAGAAGTTGGTCCCTCTTCAAAAAAGGGGCCTGAATAGAACAATTATATTTAGAAAAAATTAGATTGCAATCAAACTGTGTGCAAAGCTGAGAAACTGACAAAAGATTATGTTTAAAAACAGGAACAAATAAGACATTATGTAATTCTAAATCTGGCGTAAGAAATAAACTACCCATATAATTTACTTTGACTTGATAGGAATTTGGGAGACTTACTGTCACCGGGATAGAAAGAAGGACAATATTATGCAAAAGGGTTTTATTATAGGTCATATGTTGGGAGGCTCCAGAATCAACTATCCAAGTATTGTGATGTAACTTAGAATAGAAAGAGGTAAAAATATTATAAGCGTATTGCATACCGCCCAGATTTGCACTGGCAGTGACATTAGGAGTTGATGCTCCAATTCCTTCTTGAACAGTTTGGAACATCTGAATCAATTGGTCACATTGTGCCTTAGAGAACCCTTGACCAGAGATGAGATTAGAAACTGTATGAGCACCAAGCCCTATAGTGTTATCCTGCTCTCCAATAGCACTGTTGACAGATTGGTTAGGAAAATCTCCCTTCCTAGTTCTATTAAACTTATAATGAGCAGGGTAGCCCACCAATTTGTAGCATTCTTCCTTAACATGACCTGATTTTTTGCAATACTTACAAACTTGATCGATTTTCCTAACATCAGTTTTATTGTTTTGAGCAACATTCCTGTATTCCCTTGCCTGTCTAGATCCATTTGAATTCTGTCCAACACTGTAAAAAGCAGAAGAGTCAGTACCAAGAGTATGTTGAGCATGTACCTCCCTTTGTGATTCTTCATGGAGAACAATGGAGTAAGCCTGTGCAGTTGAAGGAAGTGGTTTCATCATAAGCATGTTTCCTCGAACACCAGTGTAGACATTATTAAGACCCATTAAGAATTGAATAAGTTGTTGATCCTCATTCATCTTAGCGTTATGTGATTTTGCTCCGCAATCACAATCACAACGACAAACCATAAAGGTATTGAGCAATTTTAACTGATCCCAAATTCTCTTAAGTTTAGTGAAATAACTTGCAACATCTGAAGTCCCTTGACTAATATTGTTGAGATCTCGTCGCAGTTGAAACAACCTAGCACCATCTGCTTGTCCATAACGTTCCTCAAGCTCAGTCCACAAATCTTTCGCAGTTTGAGAGTAAATCACACTCTCTGAGATGTCTCTGCTAAGAGAGTTGAGAAGCCACGCAATCACCATATCATTGCATCTTTTCCAATGATCAAGCAAGGGTGAATCTGGATCTGGAGATCTACAACCTCCAGTGATAAAACCTAACTTATGCTTGGCTGAGAGAGAGATCAAAACACCTCTGCGCCAATTTCCATATCCAATACCATCAAAAGTGACATTGAGCAAATTCATACCAGGGTTATCTGATGGAGCAAGATAATAAGGATGGCTTTGATCCACCAAAACAGTAGGAGGAGCAGTTCTAGCTGCAACTGTAGTAGGAGGAAGTGATTCGTCACCCATAGAGATAAAAAATCGAGTAATAAGAACAAACTTATGAAAGACAAGAGAAAAAATTGTATACAGAGCTTCTAGTGTTGCTCTGATACCATGTAAAAACTTCAAAGAAAAAAAAAACGATATGCAGAATTTTTCTGTATTGCTCTGTTTCTATCCCTGTACATTGTTACTCTATATATACAAGTGTTGGACAAGTATTAGACTCCTAATTGTAATTGAATTCCAACAGACTCCTGATTGTAACAGAATCCTAACCAACTAAATATAGATAAAACTAAACTAATAAATAGTTTTGTGACTAATGACACAAAACTCCTTATTCAATTCTATTCAAGACTTCTGCGTATCAACGGTAAGATCCAGCATCATTGTCTTTATTTCCTTTCTCTTGTATTGTTTCTTGAGAGCTATTGGCGAGGAGCTTGTCTCCGACAACACCCTCCTTGTACACATTCTAATATTACCAAGTGTGGACCAAATTAATTTTTAAATTTTTTTCTCCTTTATATAGTAGATTTTCATTCACTTGAATATAATATCATGTCAATAAAATTGATCTCATTAATTCAGTATGTATTCCTGTAAAATTTTCTACTTGTAATGTACCTTATTTTCCAATTTTCTAAGTGGGAGAGGTACTTTAGGGGATTCCATAATCATCAATTTATAAATCTTTTATCCTACCCCCACTAAAACAATTGGAGATAAAAGATTCTAAAGAATAAAAAGAAAGTAAGTAGCAGCTAAAATGACCCATCTTTTTCCCTTTTCCAACTTAACTTATCCAAAAAAAAATTAAAAAATCACCATATTGATTAGTTATAAGTTTTATTATTATAAATAAATAAGTCATGATTTAAAGTTATTATTCGAGAAAGCCCACAACTTTCACCTTTTTATTCCATTGACCTCACTATATTAAATCTTTGTTTTTGGATCATTTGTTCTTTTTCCTCTATGCACGCGACAAAAAGAAAGAAAAAAAGGTTTGAAGCTCAATCTTCTTGACTTATGTTTACATCATCATGATGCCAAATATGTGCTAATTAAATTAAGCAAGCACACAATATATATATATAGTTGTTTATTTTTGATGAATTTATTTTGATTTATGCGAAAGGATCAAATTTATCTCTAAACTATACGAAAAGTTAAATTTATCCTTCATTACAAAATTGATTCTTAATTGTGTGACACGTGACATCATCAAATGCTAATAAAAAAGTTTGCATCCTTTTATCGCTTGTTACCCTCATTAGACTTTCACCATTTAAAAAAGATGGCAAATTTGTTCATTTTCATATAGTTTAGGGATATATCTGACTTCAATCAGAAATAATGAGATCATATTTAACCTGCCGAAGGCAAATCTATGTTATTTTGCTTAGTTCTAGGCAAAATTTGATCCTTTTTTTCCTACAAATACGAATAATGTTAGAAGAAAATTACATGATCTCTATATACAATTTATTTATAAGTGATTCTTGTTCATGAACTTGATAATTAAAAATCATGGACAGTTTACTTTAGTTTTCTAATTTAAGCATTTTGAAATTTGGTCCTTCCATTATTAAAAACTCCAAGTTCAGTCCCTGAAATTTTAAATGTTTGTTTATTATCCCTTTATGTACGTAATCTATGATATTCAAATTATTTTTATTATCCTCAAATAGTATAACAAATTTCACATAGCACATCGATAACTAAATGACTTAGCACTTAAAAGTTCGTTAAATTTGTGAAGTGAATCAAAGCACGCATATCAATAAATTAAGGATTCAATGTGCTTGATCAAACATTATAAGGATAAAAATTCAGAATTTATCAATATTTGAGGAACTAAAAAATGGAGAGAAATGCTTTCTAGCCTTTTAGAATAGTACCCACAACATACATTAGGGACAAAAGCAAATGTACCACTAATGACATAGTCAAAATATTCGCTAAGGGGTTCAAAATATGAAAAAGTAAACACATGAAAAAGTTGAAGTGTGTTCAATATCTATTATATATAGATAATGATAATTTAAATCGTGTATAAATAACATATTTTTCTGGCGCAAGAGATTCAGATGAACTGCATTGAAATTTGACCCTACTTGACTTCGCCTCTACATACCACCGTGTGTATATGTCATGACATCGAGGGCTATTCATTACATTATATTTGGGTCAACTATATAATTTAAGTTAAACAAGTTTTAGATGTGTATACTTAGATTAGGTATGCATGTATCTAATATAACATAATGTGAAAAATACGAAAACTTGATCATGATAGTGAAATGTTATTATAGATTATGATTATTATAGAGATATCGAAAAATTAATTTCATCCAATTTTAACAATGAAATGCATTTAAAGGAATAAACCTAGAAATCCAAATTTCCCTTTCAAGTATGAAAGGATTTATGCTTAAATTACTGAAAATGATTTAAGGGTTGAAGGCAACATCTTGGTATGCACTAAATTTATAGCTTGATAGTGTGGACCTGTTTGAAGTTTTTGACATGATAGTTTGGTGCAAAGTAATATTCTGACTAAATTGAGGGGTCAATTTCAATGGGTCCAAATATTAAAACTAGCACCAAGTTTATCACTTCCTCTGAATACCCTTTACTTGTCAAGTCATTTGTCACCAATAATGATCTCAAGATATATATATTATTCCTTTTGAGATTAGACTTTTATATATTATATACTCTTTTATGTCTAATTTGTGGATAACTTTTACTACAAATCCTCCTCTTTTAGAATTACTATAGTAAGATTCTATATTATTTGCTTTTTAAAAAAACTAGTTTCATCGCTAAATTATCCATAGCTAGCATCACTAATACGTCGTTGAATAGGATAAACGACAAATTTTATTTTTTTTACCTACAGGATTCATTCGTTGCTAATTCTTATTTTTCAAAATATTATTTCCCTTACAAATATAATAAATTTCAGCTGCCCCCCTTTAAATTTGATTTTTTTTAATTAAGCTGTCATAATCAAAATTGTCTTAATAATATTAATCTTATCGGAAATTTATTATGTGCTTCGCACAATAAACACTAGTTGCATGAGACTTCTTTCTATCTTAAAAAAAATCTTATACTTTTGGATTCACAAATATTAGATTCATTTTTTAAAAAAGAAAAAGAAACTTCACATAATTAATATTATTTGTGGGAGATAAATACATATTAATAAATTTCTATATAATCGGATTCTAAAGTCTCAATAATTAAATATGGTTGTAACTTGCAATTGATAGACGTGACACATACAAGATAGAATGTTTGATAGTCCAAAAGCCATAACTCTTGAATGCAAATTAAAGTATCATGTTATAAAGTCTTTCAATTCCAAATGTATAATTTTTGAAATTTAATCTATTAAATTTGTTGCAACTTGCAATCCAACATAAATTTCTTGACGAAAATTGTATCCTTGCAAATGTGATCGTTGATTTTTAATTATTAGGGAAAGATAGGAAGAAAAACTATACCTTTCAAGAATAAGACTTCGATATGTATACGCTAATCAATCAAAATTTCTACTAGCAAAGATAGCAACAACAATACCCTAGATTTGGTTTTGTAATCTTTTACAAAAAAAAAATAGTTTTATATTTTTTTTACAAAAGATTTTCAATTTTACATATACGAAACGTGAAAAGATTTTTTTAAAAATTTAATTTATAAGTGATCATAAGAGATTGTTTCTGTTTATTTAGTATTTTTTTACCAAAGCATACATAGTGGTACGAGTATTACACATTTCTGTCTATTTAGTATTCTTTACCAAAGCAAACATTGTTTGTGCATAGTATTACACATTTAAATTGTTATGCGCACCCTTTTTGTGAAAGTTTGTCAGTCTATCGGTCCTTCTCTTTGATATGTCCTTCACTTCATAAGATAATTTATAATCACACAAATATTTATAACTTATTCTTTTCTTTTTAAAAATTTTAAATAGACAAACACTATCACATAAGTTAGAATACAATATTATTAAGAGTTTTTTTTAAGAGATAAAAGGGGAAATTAAAGTTGGCAACAATTTAGAAGTGAAAAAGGCAAATGCCAATTGCCTAGAGAAGTATATAAAGAAAGGGACTTGAGTATATAGAGTATTAACTATCAAAGACCAACTTAAAAGCTAATTATATGTGCACTAACCAAAATTTTCAAAAGGCATTTTCCGTCATTAGAGTGACACTTTAATTTGGCCCCTAATAATCTTTCTTGTGTACCCTACATACCTATCACTTTTTTTTAAATTAATTTCAATGTATATCTAAAGATTCGTTATTTTATTCTTTTCATTATTTTAGTTGTGCACGTTGATGCTAAAAGCATCCCATAATCAACACCCTTGTACACCTTTCTTCTCAAGAAAATATTGAATCCAACATTTATATTATTTGAAAAGAAAAAAAATAAGAAATATTTTTTTTTAAAAAGAATCTTTGTGTTTAACAGCCATAAAGTATCTCCAACTATGGAATTTTTTCTCCCCATATGACTTACAAGTAAAAGCAAAAAACATATTATATCAAATACTTTCACCTAATACGATGTGGTACTCAAATAAATCAATGATTCAAGCTTAGAATTACCATAACCTTTATAATGAAATGTACATATACTCCTATATGACTATTTATATATTTGAATAGAAGAAAATGACCCTTTTAAAATTTCTTATATGTTATTTTCAAATTTCTTAGGTGTAAAAATGAAAATATGTGGTAAAAAAAATACAAAACTAAAAACGATTTTACAACAACAACAACATATCAAATGTAACCCCACAAGTAAAGTGTGTACATGAACCTTCTCCCTACCTTGAGGAGGTGGAAAGGCTGAGAAGAGTTGGTGTACGTGTACACAGACTTTATCCTTACCTTGGGAAGGTAAAAAGACTCTTTCTAATAGACTCAATTTTTCCAACCCTAGTTTTAGTTATCTCTTTTAATAAAAATAAAAAAAATAATTGACATATATAAAAGGTTTGAAATCATTGCAAGGGTTTTGTCATAATCTTGGATGCTTCAATAATCAAAGAGTGAGTGTGAGGGATAGGGAATTATTGAAGATAATTAGACGTAACCTAACTCATGCAATTTAGTCATAATTATATATAAGAAGAAGTTGGTAATATCTAAAGACTTAAAGTGAAATCTTTCTCTTTGACTAATAAATTTCTTACCAACAATATGTTGCCCACTACTCCAAAGCATATTTATTGGGATAGGTGATAGGAGTGATCTCAAATATTGGGGGGGGGGGGGGGGGGGGGGGT
>JAJOOR010010295.1:0-27632 GCA_036250505.1 Solanum acaule | reverse complement strand
CGAGATTCACTCCTTGCTCATGGAGCAGCATATTTGCTGCATGATAGACTCCATACAAGCTCAGATCATCACATTGCAGATGTGTGCTCTGAATGTGGGAGTGTCCTAACATCATCTGTTATTCAGCCGCCAAAACGAGCAGTGCAAGCAATTTTGAAACAGCTACCTGCTAGAGAACCCAAAAAGGTTACTTGTGTCGCTTGTCGTTCAAGTAAAGGAATGGAGACTGTTGCAATGCCTTACGTGTTCAAATATTTAGCGGCTGAACTGGCAGCCATGAACATCAAGATGACCCTCAAACTAAGTAATGAGGCTGGAGCTTGATACACATTTCTGGCAGATGGAATATTCTAATGTCTAGAAGCAAGCAGGGAACTTGATTACCATTTCATCTTTACCTGTTATTTCTCAATGTGCAATATGTCCAAAAAGGGGTTTGCAGCATCAGATAACGGGATTCTGGCAACAGTGATTTGGTTTAGACATCGGAAGGCCAGTTTCCTAGTGGGCTACCAAGAAAGAAAGTGTGCTGCAACAAGACCCGCTTCTTTTCATCTCATAATGCAGGAGGGGTCAAAATATAGAGATATCTCATCAGTAAGAATCCCGAGTTGTACAGGTTTGCTGTCTGGCTCAAGAGGTGCAACACCTTCCCTTGTGATGATGGCCATGTGAAGTGTAGACTAAAATATAGAACTATGTGTTTTTTGCTTTATTTGTTATAGCTTTTTGTACATTGTGGGGGCTATATTGTATCATGGCTGAGGCTCTATTGAAGCCAATGTTTTTGTTCATCCCAGTATACTTCTAATTCACTTTCATGAGATAAACTATTTTGGCCATACAGTAACTTGTAATGTATTTAAATTAAGCTGTCTTCTAACCTGATGTAGTGACCAAAAGCTAAATCAAGAGTAAATTCATATATTGTCTTGGAATTTTACATAAAACTGCAACTTATAAAAAGGATTAACCATGAAGATGATTATTTTGAAATACAGACTGGAAAAATAAAAGTAGAGCTGGACTTTGAGCCTCTTGCATCACAGCATGCTATCTGTTCTGGCTGGTAATCTCTTGAAGAAGTTGCTGGGAGCAGAAGGCATCTTGCTTCTGAACCTGGGATGCCTCAACATATATAACCCAGCAACTAAAGCCACCACTCTGAAGGGAGTCACATAAAGCACAACTGCAGCAAAAAGACTGAACATGATAAACAAGCTTGTTGCTCTTGGATCTCTCCAGCTTAGCACCCCCTGCAGCCTCTCTCCTTGTGTTGCTATGTCACCGACCACGGTCTGAATCCTCCCAGCCACACTTCTCAGCCTATCGTACCTCATTCGAACAATGTCGTGGGGTCTAGACGTTGGAAACGTGTCGAATTCTTCATCAAGCTCATCAGGGTGAGCTGTTTCTGCCCATGAAAGCTTAGTGTCCATGTGAGGAGGGTGCCTTGGCCGGAACCGATAGTTCCACAGTCCAATGAGGAACATATAGAGAAACAGAGTTGGAAGAATCAACTCCGGATACCAGATCAGTATCAGGAAGAGGATGTGAACCAAGACTGAGGTGACTGGATTTTTCCAGTGACATATATCACCAAACCATCGATTAACAGAGATTAAGCCTGAAAGAAGTGACATGATCCTAAAGAAATTAGCCTTGCTTCTTCTCATACTCCACATGTGGGAATCCACATCTAGCATGTACTCTACAACTTCTTTCCTGAGTGGTGGTTCAGCTCTAGCAAGTCTAACAGCAACAATGCTCATAGCTTGGTACCTCAAGTTGTCTACTTGGTTGACAGTAAAGGGATGAAGGTAGTGCATTTTGGGAAGCAAAGGGTGGCCATAAGTATGTATCATGTTGGCTAAAGAGAGGCTTGTGAATCTTACTGCCAATTGGAGTTCCCCCATTTTCTTAACCCCTGATGGGTGCAGAACAAGAAGGGGATAAGAATGAGTGTAAATTCGATGAGATTCTAACGTTGATAATCTTATACGTACCTTCCCTATTCGTGAGTCTCGTGCTGCTCCAGTCCCTTGCTTCTCAACTCCCAAGTGACAGTTATCAAAGACACCCAATGTGATAACTGTGGAGGGATCATAAACTTCCCAAGTGTATTGCTCATTCCATTTGGGGCTGAAAGTGTCAAGAATGGTTCTTGTCCTTACCCATTTCTGACCATATTTAGCCACACAATAGGCATCTGTGCTTCCTCTGCTGTCCTTCATCTTCATTGGAAGAAGCCCTTCTGCACCTAATATGCCAACTTCCAATATTCCCACCGGTGGTTTCCACAGCTGTCGTGCTGTTGGCCTTTGATCACTTATGTACATGGTTGATTCATCCAGCACGTGATATCCCCCTTCAAGGCATACTCTGAGGTGAACTCTGCTTGAAAACTTGAGCTCTTTCCTCCTGTCAACTTCCAAGGATCCAAAACCAAACTTCTCAAGGTTGAACCAGCGAGAATGGACAGGCCGGTGGTCAAGCCTCTTCTCGAATGTGTTGAGTGGGAAACTTATCTTTCCAAGAATCTCATCTTTCATCGGGTGAACACGGTCCTCAATGCTGAGGACTAGCTGCTCCTCAAAAGGCTCAGCAGCTACAAAAACCAAATCCTCATTCCACATTGGATTTGCTGTTCGAGCAGGGCATATATCGGTTTTGAGCACCTGATTTCCCACCTGGGCTTTCACAAAAACTTCAGGGAGACGGCTCTGGTCATTCGGGATGATGTCTTGAGCTTCAATAACATTTACTCTCAGGTACCAAAGTTTTGGAGAGACATAAACTTTGGACCTGACGCTCATTACCCCCTCTCCATGAACAAAGGCAGCATCTGCATGCCAGGCATCTGAAAATGCTTCATCTGCTTGTGTTCCCATCCAAACAGCAAGCATGATCTCCCCTGTTACTTTCCTTTCTCCTCGTCGATCCTCCAGTCTGTACCATTGAGGAGCCAGGGGACTATCAGGAGGAACTCTTGTTGGGATCTCATTCAAGTCAAAAACCACCCTTCCAAAATTATCATCTCTTCCCATCATATCTTTATCCTTCACATAAACTTCAAGAACTGAAGACTGAATTCTATCTTTAGAGAAAGCAAATACCTGGTTCCACTCCGGATTCATTTTCTTATCAAAATGCTTTGTCCGTCCTTTGTAATTCCCCATCTTCACCTCCACATATGGGTCACAGCTACCGGTGAGGACACTTGGTTGAAGATCTTTGGACTTAACCACTCGAACATAAAGATAAAACATCTGCTCCACAAGGTCATATGTGCTTGCATGTCTATCACTGTTCATCCATCCTCTTCCTCCGTAACCTCCACCACGTGGCCATTGCTCACCAAGCTGAGGATTTGTGTCCTTCAGCTCATAGTCATCATTAGGGTGGTTATGCATAGTTCGGGGTTGGTCCACTTGATACTGCATTGGCGGTTGGACACCTGGCTGGCTATGAATAGCTCGGGGGTGGTCTACTGGATGCTGCATTGGCCGTTGGACACCTGGGTGGCTAGGAATAGCTCGGGGGTGGTCTACTTGATGCTGCATTGTCGGTTGGAAACCTGGTCTCTTCCTTATTGATATGACTGGTTGCTGCATAGCTTGATGCTTGAATACAAATTGAGATCTTTCTTCAATGTGCTCAACTGATTCTGTGGCCTGCTCACTTGGAGTAAGATGACCAGTTTTTTCTACTACAGCAAAGCTTGAAGACTGATCAGCAGCAGAAATTGCAGTGTTTTCAGTCTTTTGTACTTCTGAACTGTTACTAGCTTTAGGGGTATCAAGACTAGAAACTTCAGAGGCAGGAAGTGAAGGTGGTGGATTATCTAAATGTTCTGGATTTTCGATGGACGGGATATTTGAAGGACTAGAAGATTTTGGGGTTGGCTGGATAGAAGATTTTTTAGGATATAAATTTGGATCAGATGGTGATGAAATATATATTTTGAGGCCAATCTCTCCTTTAACAAATGAGGAAAACCATTTCTTTTCAAGTTGGAATCTTTGATAAACTTCTTCCCCTTTCTTGACAATATTTGTGCAAGGAATTCTCACCCTTCCAAGAAAGTTTCTCCCTGGTATAGGCCTTCTCTCATGATACACAGAAACATCAATGTATTTGTATCGATGATTTTTGATATCGTCAAGATGGAAAATTAGTTTATGGTTCCAAGTGGGGTTGAGATTTTTTGGGACAGTTCTAGTTTTGCTAAGTTGGTTTTCAAAATCAACTTCTACAAATGCACTTACTGATCCTTCACCATCTTTTGGCATAAGATCATAAGCATCTATTACTTCTACTATTAGCTTCATACCTCCCTCCCTTTTTGTTCTTGTTTTTGCCACCAAGAAATAACTCTTTTCAAGATATCTCAAGACTCAAGTCTCAAGCAACCAGATTCTAATATTTAACAAAGATAGTTCATAGTAGTAAGTTAAAGGAATGAAGTAAACAACTTTGTATTTGTTGTTTTTAGTGTAGTATCAAGGTGCATTCTACAAGAAAAGAATGATTTGATGAAGAAGCTGTTCAATAGTTCTAAAAAAATATTCTATGAAACAGAAATAGAGTGAAAAGAATAATTTTTTTGGCAAAGTAGAAAACAAACTAACAGTACAATGTGATATATGCAAAGAAAAGAAGAGGAAATGAGAAAAATATAGAAGAAGAATGAATTTGTTAATGTATGAACCAGGTTCAAATAAGAGTTTAGCTTATATGTACTGACAATATTATGTACATCATCACGTTAACGTGACCTACAATAACATGTAACTGTCGATATAAGCCTACTATATTACATTGATTGTGTAACAATTCTTTATATTGTTCAAACTAACCTAGGAAATCTTTGCTAAAAGTGAATGCTGATACTCTTCTAATGGTGTCAAACATACACTTTTGAATTAAGATATACTCTTGCTGGTTAATTTGTTCCACACTTCATTCTCTTTTAGCTTTTATTAGTTACTTTAAGCTAGAAATTGAGAACATTCTAGATATACGTAGATCCAATGTTTATTCTTTTCTTGTTTTATATTCTTGCTTTTAAGTCTTCATTTTTTTTTTATAGTTGCTATGATTACCTCGACTGGAGTAAGTTTAACCGCTTTTAGGCAAGAGCTATGGTTACGCCCAAAAATATACTATCATCGTTTAAAAGATAAAAGTAAAATCTATAACTTGGACAAACCCTTTTCAACATTTTAAAATGCATTGATAGTACGAAATTCTTTTGAGACTGACAGTGTATATATATAGGTTAATCTTGCAACAATCGGCAAAACATAGAAAAAAAGAAATTTTAAAAAAAAAGAAAAAAAAAAAGAAGAAGAGAGAAGTTAAAAAGGGAAAAGGAGAGAATAAAATGAAAATGCCTTACTTGGATCTTGTGATCTTTTAAGGCATTCCATTCTTGTTAGTAGAGCATGAAGAGAAGCATGTGAGGATCCAAAGATCTCACACACTCAACTGAAGCCCAAAAAAGAGGCTAAAGCAAGACACTAAAAATTCCCAAAGATGCCTTTTAATGCTTTATTCTTTTCTTAATCACTTCCCTTACTTTGGACTAGAAAAAAGTTGCATTTCCTTTAAAGAATTATTTCAATATTCACCTAGGTTATCTTAATAATCATATAGAGGATTATAGTTTTTACGGGTTTAATTTGTGATAATAATGTATACTAGCACATCTGATTGTTCCCTCTAGTTAAACTGAAATAATTATGTGATGAGGATAATGTGAATCTTTTGCTATTTGACACTAAAATATATAATCTTTAGCGGCAATTAATTAACACTAGTAGCCTAATTGCTGCTAAATTTTTTTTAGAGGCTATTAATACTCTTTGTCAGTGGCGAATCCAGAATTTTCGGCTCGTGGGTGCTCACTTCTTTTAATATAAAATTATTATAAATCACATAATATAGGTGCATAGTTATTTAAATGTGATGTTTAAAAAATTAATGAGAAAAAATAAGATTAATGCTGCCATTACAAAAGCAAAAAAAAAAAAAAAAACTGAAAATTTTTTATCTTAAAGGATTTCTTAACCAAATAGCCAACATTTCTCAAGAAAAATGAGAAAAGTGATTGGATATGACTTTTTAATTTTATCCTAATTGCTGCTAAATTTTTTTTAGAGGCTATTAACACTCTTTGTCAGTGGTGAATCCAGAATTTTCGGCTCGTGGATGCTCACTTCTTTTAATATAAAATTATTATAAATCACATAATATAGGTGCATAGTTATTTAAATGCGATGTTTAAAAAATTAATGAGAAAAAATAAGATTAATGCTGCCATTACAAAAGCAAAAAAAAAAAAAAACTGAAAAAAAATTATCTTAAAGGATTTCTTAACCAAATAGCCAACATTTCTCAAGAAAAATGAGAAAAGTGATTGGATATGACTTTTTAATTTTATCATGTCATGAGAAATTCATAAAACGTAATTGAGATTATGACTAAAAGTTAAAAAAAAAAAAAAAAAAAAAGTAAAACATGTGAGAGTTTATATTGGTAGAGAGAGGAAATTAGAAAATGTGTAAATAATTTTTCAAAATGAGAATCGAACCCTTGACCTCCTCTAAAACAAAGCCTTAATAATCATTATTAGACCAATGCACCCATCAAGAGATTTATTCACTGGGTGCAGAACATTTTATATATTCAAATTAAGAAGAAATTACTATATGTATAAATAGTTTTACGTGGAGGTTAATGGGTGCTCGAGCACCCAGACAACAGCATGTGGGTCCGCCCCTGCTCTTTGTAAATGTTCCTAAAATTTATAATGACATTGAATTTAATGGTAATTAACTAATGACGTTAAAGATTGTTAACGTGCAGCTAAAAGTTTTTTTTTTTTTTTTTTACAATGAAAAAAAAAATTATTTTTTTGGGGCCAAAATTTTATAGCAAAATCTAATTAATTTGTTTGACCTTGCTAGACCTAGTTCAATTTTTCATTTCATAAATATTTTAAATGATTGAATTCAATATTGACAAGTACAAATGGTCATATGATTCCTTGTAAATACTAGAATTCAATATTTAATTAAAACACTACTATTTTTATGCGCAAAACAGGAATTACTTCACCACCAATTCATTCCAGGGAGAATTAGTTAGCTTAACTTTGATAATATTATGCAAACTCACACTATAATTTTATAGTACAATATATATATATAATTTGTGTGGAGCTCACAAGTCATAACATGTCACTGTATCAAAAATGATTTTTAACGGTAATTAGTTAACGACAATAATTTTACTGCTACTAAATATGTTTTCTATAGGCAACTAACTCTCTTATTAAATATCTCTAAAGTCTATAACAACATTGATTTAAGGGAAAAAGCAGAAATATACTCCCAAACTATCGTAAATAGTATCTAAATATCCTCTGTTATACTTTTAGAACTCTGATGGCCCTACCGTCTAAATACCCTTGGACTAACGGAGGGACACGTGTCACAATCTTAACAACCTATCCAAAAAAAATTTAATTTTTATTTCCAATTAAAAAATTGACCCAATAAAAAACCCACCAAAATAATTTTAGACCCACACCGAAATAAATCTCATTTTTCCTTTCTTCTCTAGTCCAAGAACCAGCTACACAACAAAACTGCAGCGACTCCATATATCTTCTCCGGCGAAGCTCCAGATACGAAACCATCTCTAACTGCTATCGAACCTAACCTCCCTCGCTCCAGCGAAATCAGTGAGGTAGTAACCCTTAATCCACCATGAAACCTGACCACCACTCACCTATCTCTCCCTCACCGTTGCTCCAACAGCTCCGACGAACCAAACCAGCGACCTTCGAATGGATTTATAGTCGCAAAACTCAATAACTTTTTTAGATGGTTGAAACTTTGAAATTGAAGATTGTAGGGCTGAAAGCTAAGAAAAGAGATCTGTGAAAATCCAAAAATCAACAATCACACTATAATGAGAAATATAAAATAAAATCAGTCATAAATCAGACAAGAAAAATATGGGAGGATAGGGGACAAACATACCTCTAGCTCTCTTTACAGAGCTTCAACAATGGAGGTCAAGAAGATACTCCGTAATCCATAGCTAATTTGTGGCGTGGGAAATTGGGAATGTTCTTACATTCCAAAATGTACCACAAAAAAGGATTTTTGGGTAATCAATAAGAAAAAACAACGGAAAATTGCCTCTAACACCAGAAAAAACCAAACTCAATTTCATTGACTGAAAACCACCCAAAGTGCTACCCATACATTGAATGAGTTTCCAACTCTGTTTCTGTCCTTTATTCTGTGAAAAAAAAAGTTAGTGGATCTTACTAAGTGCCCATTTGGATTGACTTATTTTAACTGTTTTTAAGCCAAAATAGTTTTTAAGAAGTTTTGAAGTGTTTGAATAAAATTAAAAAGTGCTTATAAGCATTTATTTTAAAGCTAAAATAACAAAAATAAGTCAAAAATCATAAGTAAGAAATCCTAACTTATGGCTTATGACTTAAAGCCAATCCAAACAGCCCTAAATGTTGTGTTGATGAGAATATCTTAAATTGGAGTATGCGATGAGATTTAACTAAAGAACAAAAGAAAATCTCTAATGGATTCTCTGATTGAAAGGAAAAGATCGGAGATGATGGTTTATTGGTGTTTTGGTTATAATTTCGGTGCGGGTCAAATATTATTCGCTTGGGTTTTTTTATTATTCGGGTCAATTTTTTAATTGGAAATAAAAATTAAATAAATTTTGGATAGATTGTTAAGATCATGACACGTGTCTCTCCATTAGTCCAAGGGGTATACACGCTCCAAAAATTAGACGGTAGGGACATCAGAGTTCTAAAAGTATAACAGAGGGTATTTAAATACCTTTTACAATAGTTCGGAGGTATTTTTATCCTTTTTCCCTTGATTTAATTGCAATTAACTACTCTCTCCGTCCAACAATACTTGTCCAATATACTAAAAATAGATGTCCATGAAATCCCTCACTCTCAAGTTTCAAGTCCTCCACTTGTATATGAACACTATAATTGTGCATCAATAATGAGAATCATAATATCCTCTGGTGTGCGCAAATTGGTAAGTCTATTTCATCCTTATCTTGTTTGGTTGTGTTTTTGTATTCGAATTTTGATCTTGTCAATAAAGGCAGAGCCAAAACTAGGAGTTTGAGGTCTAAATTTTAGCATAGAAGATTGTTAGTGGGTTTGAACCCACTGTGAAAGACATTTTCATCGCACCTTCCTTACCACTAAGTTGTCAATCAATTGTTAGGAAATTCACAAGTTAATATACATATATATTTATTTAATTTTCTAATACAAATACAGAGTACAAAAAAATTAGTGGGTTCGTCCGAACCCACGAACCCCCACCTAGCTCCGCCTCTGATCTTGTGTCTCCGGAGTTTGACAAACTTTATATTTATCCAATAATATCAAATTCAAAACCTTGCCAAACTGAGTTACATGTATTGGTCATGCTCATGTCTCGAAAATGTTATTCAATCCTTATTATCAGATCGAAAAAGGGTCATATTTGCCCTTGAACTCTTAGAAAAAGGTCATATTTATCCTTCATCATATTTTTTTGATATATTTGCCCTTATCATCAAATTTTGAGCACATATTTGCGCTTGTACAGTTAAGTATTGTGTCACCATTTTTATTAGTCTACGTGACGCCTACGTGGCTTCATGTGTATATATTTTTATTATAATTAAAATTTTACAATCCGAACCATTTAGTAAAATCCGACCCAACCAAAATAAAGACCCATTAACCCGATTCCAATACCCATTAGCCCTAATTTCTATACCCATCATCTTGCAAAGCTCCATAAGAACAATGGTCGAGCAGAAGCCACCATTTATTCCTTCTTCCCTATGCCATGAGACATGATGTAGAACCTCTCCCAATCATAAACAAAGCAGCCGGAATGACCACAAGGTGATCTTGTCAAAACGACCTTTCAAGTATGTGTGCTTGTGGACGGGATGTGCTGGATGATAATGCAAATTGACACTCATACGACAGTCATAGATGTCTGTCAAACAGCCTAAAGTTAAGAATTTGAACATAAGCAACTAAAGGATACATATCACAACTTTCATATAGGCTTGGGTCAAGAAACTCTAACTTGATGAGCGTATACGAAATGCCACATAATTACCATAACATGACAACAAATAATTTGGTTATGCACTTCAAAATATGCAACTAGAATTTATAAAAATTCCAAGGTAACAGAGTCATACTACAAAAATTTCTCTAAAATTCAAAAAAAATAAAATCAGATTGCCTCAGCTCTTAAGCATTTCAATAATCTGGTTAATTCCTTTCTATTTGCAGAGCCGGTTGAATTAGTAATACTTGACTGCAAAAGAATTCTACGCTTAGCTTGTGGACACTTTGGTAAAACTTTTGCTTCTCAACAAGCTTTTCTCTGTGATAAAAAGGTGCTTCTTCTGAGATCTTGTAAAGCTACGGAGAGAAAGTAGAAGGCCGTTGTGTCACGGACTTAGAGTCTTCCTAAAGTTCCGTGCGGCACTTGACAACTTATTCACGAAGTGGCGGGACGTGACAGTTGTCTCTCTATTATCATGTTTTGATGGCTAATTAATGTGAAAGGATGGGTATTGGAGTCGGGTTAATGGGTCTTTATTTTGGTTGGGTTGAACTTTACAAAACGGGTTGGATAGAATACTAAATAGAAAATAAAATTTTAATTATAATAAAAATATATACACATGAAGCCACGTAGGTGCCACATACACTAATAAAAATGGTGACACAATACTTAACTGTACAAGGACAAATATGTGTCTAAAGTTGGATGGTAAGAGCAAATATATAAAAAAAAAGTATGATGAAGGGTAAATATGATCCTTTTCTAAGAGTTTAAGGGCAAATATGACCCTTTTCCATTATCAAATTGCTATAATCGATTATTCTTACCTCATATCACTACATTTATTTACCTACTCTAAATCGTTCTCTCTATACAACTTTATCCACAATTTGTTATTACATACTCCATCTGTCCCTAATTACTTGTCTACTTTTGAATCGATACACCTATTAAAAAAATAATAATTAACATAGTGAGTTTACCATTTTATCCCTATTAATTATAAAGTGGGTGGATTAAAAACTTAAGTTTTTCAAGAAGTTCTACATTTTTCAAAGGCATAATACATAAATATGTCCTTTAATTTAGTTTCATTTCACATTCATAGCCTCCAACTTTGAGTGTGCACAAATACACTTAAACTTGTATAAAGTTGAATAAGTAGACATATGAGTCCTATGTGGCATAATACACACAGGACACCACGTAGGACGCAAATTGCCATGTAGAACGCCACGTAGGACGTGTATGTCTATTTGTTCAATTTTATACAAGTTTGAATGTCTACTTGTGCATGCTCAAAGTTGGATGACATAAATGTAAAATGAGGTCAAGTTAAAGGGCATATTTAAGTATTATGCCTTTTTCAAAGTAATTAATTGAAGGTATAATAGTTAAAAAAAATATGTCATTTCTTGATTTATCAAAATGGACAAGTAATTAGAGACAACTAAAAAATAAAAAGTGGACAAATAATTAGAGACATAGAGAGTATTTACCAGTTAAATAATGTAAGTGTGACTTTAAAGGGTGTGTGGAAGGTTAAATTATTTTATTACGTAAGTCTAAACTTCTAGATACAGAAAGCGTTGACATTATTCCTAAATCCAAATTTATACTCTATTCAAAAAAAAGAAAAAAAAAAAGGAAAGAAGGAAGGAAAAACTCAAAAAGCCACCAGGCACCAGCTTTGACTTTTTCTTGGTCAAATTTTGTCTACCCTTTTCGTAACTTTTGAGCTTCCAATATCATTGTAAACCCTTTATTCTTTCTGCACATAATTTAAATCTGCAGTCCGAAGGAAGACCATATTTTAACTATACATATATATTTCGGCGTGTTTTATCAACGCATTCAATTGCTAGTACTCTGTCCATTGTGAACAATATCTGAGGCAGGGGGGAAACTACCTGATTCAAAGAGAGTTCAATTGAATCAAGTTCATCGTAAAATTATATTGTGCAATCTGACTCTTCTACCATACTGGCAAAGATGTTGGCTCAAAAATTGATTTAGGTCGCAGGTTTGTATTTTTTTTTTTTAATTCCCTTGTTAGAATTTCTGAATCCGCGAGTGTGTGTTTTATCCATCCATGGGGGATTGGGTAATTGGAGCGTTAATCAATTTGTTAGGAAGCATTTTCATCAACTTTGGAACAAACCTACTTAAATTAGCTCATGATGAGAGAAATTTGAGGGCAAGGATGAAGCCCATTATATACTTCCAAGCATGGAGAATTGGTATTCTCTTCTTCACAATTGGAAATTGTCTCAATTTCATTTCATTTGGTTATGCTGCTCAATCACTTCTATCAGCTTTAGGATCTATTCAATTCATTTCAAACATCGGATTTGCGTACTTCGTGTTAAACAAAACAGTGACAATCAAATTACTGTTAGCCACTGCTTTTGTTGTTGCTGGAAACATTTTCCTTGTAGCTTTTGGTAATCACCAGTCCCCTGTTTACACAACAGAGCAATTGGGTGAAAATTACACAAACAGTGTGTTTCTCGTGTACTGTATCAGTTTGGTCTTAGTTATTATTTTCCATCATTCAATTTACAAAAGAGGAAAAGGGAAAATGCTGGTTCCGTTTTCATATGCAGTTGTTTCTGGTGCAATTGGATCGTGTTCAGTATTGTTCGCGAAGTCTCTTTCAAATATATTGAGATTGTCAATGTTATCGAGTGTTGATGGTGGTGGTGGTTATTCAACATTGCACAGCGGGTTCACGTATTCAATGCTCTTGATGTTTATAAGTACAGGTGGATTTTGGATGGCGAGGTTAAATGAAGGGCTATCGCGATTTGATGCAATACTTATTGTCCCTATGTTTCAAATTGCTTGGACGTTTTTCTCAATCTGTACTGGATTTGTCTACTTTGAGGAATACAAGGTGTTTGATGCTTTAAGAACAACTATGTTCGTTTTTGGAATGATTTCTGTGTTTGTTGGCATTTATTTGCTAGCACCGGAGGATAATGAAGTATTGAAGGATGGTTCTTTAGAAGTGGAGAGGCTTTTCATGCCATCTGATCAAATTAGGGATATAGAGATCATTTGGACGAGATATGCTGATGAAAACTGCTGATATGATTGGACTACGCGAACGCCAGGACATTGGTGTGTGGTGACGGACATGACAATGGCACATGCAATTATCTGTCTCGTTGAAAAATTATATTGTGTACATAAAAGCAATTTTTGTGTGTATATACATTGGTAAATTCCTTTTGACAGTAGTGAAGCTTGTATTGTAATTGGCAAAAGTAGCTTGAAATTTTGTTTTAGGTTGCTACTTAACTCATGAGGTACTACTGCATCTTTGCATTTCTTCCTCCTTATATATATGGAAAAAATAATCAACAGTTCAGCCTTTACTTTCCTATTCAATGTTTGTTATCTATATTAGGGCCTAATAAAATCTGATCAATTTCTCGTAATAATATAGTGCATTTAATCCATGACACTACTCATCTAATTCACTCGCTAGAAAAAATAACTTCTTTGCATATTCACCCTTGATGTAGTCTCTGAGACATAATTGGACTTATTTTATAATGTTATTGATCACATAATTGGACTTCTTTTATAATGTTACTGATCACGCCGAAAATTTGAATGATAAGTGTTCCTTTTCGAGACATATTATAAGTCAATTGAAGAGCAAAATTCTTCACACAATCTAATTTAATGGTGTAACTCATATATCTTAATTCCGTTGTAAATGTTGTTGCTTAATTGTTATTTATCATTTATGTAAAATTAATATTTTGAGCAGAGTGGAGTATGAAGATAAATTTAAGTATGAAGATAAATTTAATTTTCTTACTTTTAATTATTAGTGATTTGTCTTGCATTGAATATATGAATCAACAATTTCAAATGATGCTATGTTTATCTGTTATTTGTCTTGAGCAGACAATAATTATCAGGATTATGAGATTACTAGTAATAATTTTTCGGATTGACAAAATGGCATGGTCCACTTTTAGTTGGTAACTGTAAGCATTAATATTAATATCTATTTTATTTCACGATCAAAAGTAAATGAATACTATAAAAAAGAGGTTTCAAGATTCATACAAAATGTTTTAAAAATAATAGTTGATTGATTTTATTGTTCTAAAAAAAAGTAAACGAGTACTATAAAAAAGAGGTTTCAAGGTGTTCATACAATAGTTGATTGACTTTATTGTTCTAAAAATAAATAAAAATTACTTTGATAGGATATCTGCCTAAGTTAAGTGATTTTCCTGTCATAAAAAAAGAACAAAAATCATTTTAACAAATATTTTTATAAATTTAATGACTATCTAAAAAATTAACTCAACATAACTTACCTAAAATATTATATAACTCTGTTGACTTCTAATACAATATAACTCTTCCTACTTCTTCTTATCCTTTTAATATTTTGAATTTGGAAAACAATATATTCTTCACATTTTGATTGATACGATGAATTTTCTTTAATCTTAGATCAATAACTAAAAATAAATTAGATTATAGTACTTTTTTAAAATGTCAAATAATTACCAAAGCATGTATTAACAAAATGGAATGTAAGTTTATCAGAATAATATGTTTATATAATTGTTCACATATTATTATAATAATCTAATAAAGTTCAACAATGACAATGAAGATAAAATCACTAAATGAAATTGATATGTATAAATTTTATCCAATATGAAATTGTATTGCTTACAATTAAAAGATGGGGGTGAAAGTGAAATCATAATATACAATTACTAATGTTTTTATTTCGGAGTTACTATTAATTTTTAAAGCTCCCATTTCTTGGAGAAAAAGAAAGTTAAATTTTTGTTTCCACACTGTTCTAAACATTTGCGTATGCCCTAGATTCACTTTATAGAACACAAAAGACCTATATATTTGTCAAATAAGCCCCTGTATTTCAGCCTAATACCCAATTAGGCCATGTGAATGGGCTTCCACAAAAGAAGGAGCCCCCTGATGCTACGTCCGCCATTAAACTAGAACCTTCCATTGCAAAGCTCGAAAAGAAGCTTGAGGCTTGTGGGTAGACGTCTATATGCTCTATCAAAACCCCATCAATTGAAAAAACCAATCTTTTTTCACTTGACCAACTAGGGTTTTTCTAGGGTTTATTGTACTCGAGAACCCTTTTACTTTCTGTTTTGCTTTAGCTTTAGCTTTTTTCAGTGTACTGAAATGGTTAGCTCAAATGGTCTTCGCCTTGCTCACCGGCTTGCTCGCTGCACCTTTTCTTCTGTATTGTTCTCTCCTCCTCTCTCTGTCTCTCTCACCATTTTTTCTTTTGTATATTGATGTGTGAGCAATGTTAAATTTGTAGGCTACTGGATCTTTGTTAAAGGGTGGTTGTAGGGGGTATAACACGGCAGTGTGCAATCAAACAAGGGGATTGTTTTATTTCAATTCTAAGAATGGTATGGGTAAATTGACCTTCTGTTTGTAGCTATGGATGCATGATTCATTTGCTTTAAAAAAAATTGAATTTGATTTTTGATATTGTGTACTCATAGGGGGCAGCGAAAGGGATTGGTTAAGACTTGGGCAATTCAAATCCAATTTTGGTGCCACAAGATCAATTCATGGAACAGGTACCAGTTAACCACTCCCTTCCAAGTATTGAGCTTCCATTATCTCGCTTCTGTATATGGCCTGTTGTAGATTTATGTCTCTCTATCAGTTGCCTCATTTAATGATCTTGAGGAATTATCTGTTTTGTGTTAGTCAGTTGGGCTACTGCTCTACTTGAATGTAGTAAATTTTAGGTCTTTATGGACTCTATACTGGAGTTATTGTATAAAACAGCTGAATTGATGGGTAAATATTTATGTAGATTTTTCTCATTAGGCTAATCAAACCAGATAAAATACCTTGTTTTTCAATCATGTTTCTTTTTGCCAATTGATAGCATAGATTGTGGCAATCCAGCTATAATTTCTTCTGAATGTGTTTAATGTTATTTCTAGGGGTTAGTTTCATTAGGTAAATCGGTTGTTAACTTGCTGTCCTTTGACTCTCTTTCCATGTTAATAGAAAAACATTTGGCCTCTAAAACCTGATGAATACTCATTATGCATGTTCATAGAGACCGGTAAGACAGAGGTAGAAATTGTCACACTTCCATGGCGTTTCTCGGTGTCTGTAAATTGCAAGTCTGCAACTTTTTTCCAAGAAGAGGTAAAAAAGCGGTACAGAAGCTCTAGCTAGCAGGCAGAGTCTTGTTTATGCCTTCTATGGAGAATGATGGTAGACAGATAGATAGGGTGTGTATGTGTGTGTCAGTGTGTGTGTGTGTATTTAGAGAGAGAGAGAGAGAGAGAAGCTTGTGTATAATTGGAAGAGGTAAGCTGATAGCAGAGATAGTATAAATTTATTTTTCTTATGCCCAATGATGTATTATGAGTTTCTCCCAGATAGTGGAGTAAAGGTGAAGATCATTGACATCTACTGGTTTCTTCCTTTAAATCGATAGATTCTCTTTTTTAATTGTCAAAAAAAAAAAGACTTATAATTGCTCTCTATTTTCCCCTTCAAAAAGCATTGCACAGCCACTGTTGAATCAGATCTGTTATTATGTATACTAGTAGGTGAATTATTCTTGCTAAATAAATTTGGTAAGTAAATTGTTGAAGTAACAACTTGATACAAAACTTTCCATCTCACAAAAAAGTAAAAATTGTTCCCCCGGGCTATGGTCTATTGGTAAGAGCGCAGCGTGTGATGAGTGGGTTAGCTGCACGTCGTGAGTTTGAACTCTGCTCCAGAAAAAAAGTCTGGCCCATTATCCAATTTATATAAACGTTACCAAAAAGTAACAAATTCCTGGTTGAAAATGTTTCCTATAGGGCATGCTTTCATTATCTTGGTTTCCAGGAGGTGCGATGGTTACATCTTACTCTGTTATTAACATTATGTGACTCATATACCCATGTGAATGGCATATCTGTGTATCTGGAAGCAGAGTTGTATTGTAAAACATTATTGTTCACTGTGAAATGCTTTCCATATGATGTTTCATCTTGGAAATTTCGGTGGTAATGGAGGTATTTGTTAGAATCAGTTTTTGATTCTCTGGTATGTATTTCATATAAGATTGGTTATGAATTTGACTAACATTACTTCTTGTTCAATGTTTGGTTAGGCATGAGTATGAAAGATTTTTATGAGGTTCTTGGCGTCAATCGAAATGCAACTGCCTCTGATATAAAAAAAGCTTATTATGGGGTATGTTTATTATCCCCTTCTGGATTAGTTCATAGTGTTTGCAATTTTAAGATTGGCTGAGTTCTAGTCAAGTAGGACTTTGTAATGACTAAACTAGCATCTTGCAATTAAAAGTTTTTGGAGTTGGTATCGCCTTATATTTGTTACTGATTATACATTGTGCTATGTTTAGCTTGCAAAGCAACTGCATCCAGATATGAACAAAGATGATCCAGATGCTGAAAAAAAGTTTCAAGAAGTTTCGAAGGCTTATGAGGTACTAGCCACTTTGGAGAAGTTTTTTGCTCTATAAAAAAGTTATTGCTGAAGTCATTACTGTATGGAATTTCGGATGACCAATTGTTCGTTCATCTATGTGGCAATTCCAGGTTCTGAAGGATGATAATACACGTGAACAATACGATCAGGTTTGACATGCCTTATGGGTTACTTTGCACTTAAACCTGGCAAACATTTACTTCGCTATTTGTTTTTATTTGCATATTAGGGGTTTATTTGCCTATAAACATTCATGACTTTGATTATATTTCCTCTTGAATGAGAGGCATTCTGATGCATTGTTGAATATGCAGCTTGGGCATGATGCATTTAATAGTATGAACAATGGTGGAGGTGGAGGTGGAGGTCCTGGATTTGATCCATTTGGTGGGTTTAAAAGTCCATTTGAAGACATGTTTAAAAATGCTGATGTAAGGACCATATTCTGGTTTAGTTCTGATAATTCATTTGCATTTGTTTTAGAAAATTACTATGGTGGTATTCTGAATTATTTTTTTTCCTCTAGCTGTCTGTTAAGCATTGAATTCTACTAATTCACCTCTGGTGTTGGCCTCTTCAAAAAATTGGTTCTTGAGCTAGACACAAAGTTGAGTAATTGTGCTCTTCATGAGATAGGTCCTCTGGTGAACTGATATGACCCTCTGTTCTCTCTTCCACAGATATTTCAAGAGATTATTGGTTGCATTTTATGCTAAACAGTATCACAGTCGGCATTAGAGAGTGTGTGCACATGATTGCCAAAACAATCTGAATTATTCCCCTCCTTGACTTTTTCTCCCCTTTCCATGAATTTTAGCCCCATTTATAGAAAGCTATTTGAGTCGATGACGTTTGAGGGAGTTTGTAGAAGGATAGAGTCTACAAAGACAATTTTTGTCATGAGGTACTTGTTCGTTATGTGGCACTGATTGACTGGGGATTGAATTTATGGAAGAATTGAAGACTTTTGAAACTTGTAGCTAAAACAAGCCTTGGACATTTGTGTGGCTTTAAATAATCTCAATAAGGGTAGAATGAGAATTCAAACAACTTTGTTGGGACATACTAAAAAGTAAATTGGGACAGAAAGTAATTTATACAAGTATTGGAAATAAAAGAGTAATAAATAGCTGATGTCATTTTTACCTGTTGAGATGTTCAATGAGGTACTGTGAAAACAGATGCTTTGATAGCTCTCTTGAACCTCATAGGCATCCACTTCTATGGTCGTTTCAGATGCGTCACGACTGTAAAAGCTTGAAAGTAATTTTATGCTTAACATGACACAATATTAGGTGAACCTGCTACAGGTTACTTTGTCATGCCCATTTCTTTTGCATCCTTACTTTCAATCCTTGAGATCTAACCCTTCTCCATTTTCCGTTGGCATTTATTGGAGATTAGATTTTTGGCAACATCTTTAACAGAGACATGGGTGGAGAGGATGTCAAGGTTTTCTCCTTTTCTGTCTCCTTCATTTGTTGTTGTGGCTGTTTTTATCTATGCACTTCCACCATTTATTTTTTAACTGTTTTTGTCCCTAATACTGCAGGTTCCGATTGAACTATCCTTCATGGAAGCTGTTCAGGGGTGCACTAAGACTATAACATTCCAAACAGATTTGCCTTGCACTGCTTGTGGTATATGCAATTCCAGCGATTTGTTGAGTTTCCTTTTTCCTTTTGGACACGAGGGGGGGAATCTAAATAGGTGATCAATATGTCTTAAGTACTGTTATGTGATACATGAGCATTGAAGTGCCTACAAGTTAATTAAAGTCTGGTTATTAACAAGATTAAATAAGTTACTGCTGGGTTTTGAGTGAGAGCTGGGACAAGTGATATCTTGCGAATTTGCTTATAATAGTTGGCTATCCCCTTTCAACCTATAAAATTTAGTCAAAGTAGTCCAGACCTGCTAGCTCATGTTAGTGAGGCGGACTCCACTCTACTTGGTACTTACTGTAGTTCCTTTTTCTCCTTCCCTTGTTTCTCTTTTAGGTGGAAGTGGTGTGCCCCCTGGCACTAAACCTGAAACTTGTAGGCGCTGCAAAGGTTCTGGCGTGGTGAGTACTTCATTCTTTACTTCCAGCGATATGCATGTTTCTTTGTGTATAATGTTGGCACCTTTTATCTTGTATTTTCAATAATCCTTTGCAGTCAATCTCGCAAACTGGTCCTTTCACACTTCAGACGACTTGTCCTGCATGCAAAGGAACAGGGAAAATCGTATCGGTATGACATCCTGTCTACAAAAAACAGAGTTATTAGTTATGCATGCATATAACTGATTGGTCTTTTCCTTCTTTCATTGTGCTTGGTTTGCTACATAAATAGGTATAGTAATTATCCTTAACAGATGTCATGAACATCACAGGAGGAATCTTTAGTTTCACTTCATCCCAGTAGGGCAAGAATATATCCATTTTTTGTTCTTAGAAGTTTGTTTTCTGCTGTCTCTCTCTCTTCTTCATGACTGCTGGTGAATTGTTTTGTACTTGGACAAGATAAAGTTCCTAACATCCTTTACAAAGAGTTTCTTCAGTTGGGTGATATTTGGAAGAATATTACTCTAGTTTTTTATAAACAGGAAGAATTCTACTCTAGTTTACAGAGGAAGTGTCTGTTCTCTAGTGTTCTATATCCCGTAAGATGACTGAAGTCTTCCCCTTGAAACAATGAACTGTTGAAAGTTATTCTTTTCCACTCTTCAGCCGACACTTGTAGTCGTATATTTATGTAATGTGTACATTCCTTAGAGGAGGAGTTCAACATGATCTTTGGACTCTTAACCACTGCCAGCTGGAGTGTTAACTAGCATTTCAACTTTTACTTTGATGAATTGGCTTTGTTTGATGCATAAATGTGTTAGAGATAGAAACATTAATAGAATTATTCTTGGCCTACAGAGTTTCTGCAAGTCTTGCAAGGGGAACCGTGTACTACGAGGACCAAAGACAGTGAAAGTGGATATCATGCCTGGTATGCTGTAACCACAGATTACATCTATGCATGAAGTAATTATGGTGTGAAATATACCTGATTTGTCAACATAACCTGTCTTGATGATTTTTTTGTAATCTGCTGGTATGAAATCCATTTGTTAGATTCCGTTCATTATTGATTTAGCAACTTGAGTAGATGTAACCATGTTATAGAACTATAGCATAGTTGGGACTTGTGCACCACAATTACCCTCTTTGCCTGTGAAAGAAACCAAAATGGGGAAAATAATGTCAGATGAAAGCATCTTATTGCTAAAATATGCATGTGGGCTGTTGAGAATTTACTTACACTCAAACCTTTTTCTTTCACCAATGGATGTTTATACGGTGCTTTTAGCATTAGAGCTTCTATATAGTGCCGGGTAAAACTGTCTTAGTTGAACAACTTTTGCCTCCACTGTTTTCTCTATTGCTATTATGTGATGTTTAACGGTTCTTTCCCTCTTCTGGAAAATCGAAGAAACAGATGAAACCTTTCATCTACTTGATACAAATACAAACCATAAAAACACACATAGATAAGTATCTTGTCCATAAAAACACACACATACAAGTATTCTTGTCTACATATAGATCAATTCAAGAAGGGGAAACCCATATATGCTGTAGCAAGGGACATAATATGGTGTGGCTTGTGCCTGTGCATGTCCCTAGATATTTGCATCGCTCATTATTTTATCAACAGGAGTAGACACTGACGAGACACTCAAGGTGTATGGAAGTGGTGGAGCAGATCCTGAAGGCAATCGACCTGGAGATCTTTATGTTGTTATTAAGGTTCAGTTGAAAACTTTCATGGTTCTTTCGTATGTCAGGTTTCTTCTGTTCTCAAATTTGATTCATGTTATTCATAGAGGCTCTGGTATTTCTTTTTTAGGTCAGAGAAGACCCTGTTTTCCGGAGAGAAGGCTCTGATATTCATGTAGATGCTGTTTTGAGTATCACCCAGGTACTATTTCCATAACCAACTATAACCTTTGTCGATCTTAACAAATTTGTCCCTGCAGTATATTAAGGAATATAGAGTAACTACAGTTACCTAGGATTATTCTTGTTTTGCCTTGAAGTTGTTATCCTTTTACCTCTGAACAAAAACATTATGATGTTACCTAAGTTCCTGACTTAGATAAACACTGATTGGAAACTATGTGTACTTAGTGGGTAGAGGATACCATATGAAACATTGTGCATTGATATTCTACACGTTGAGCTAATTGACAAATTTTATCACATTAACACCTGATGGGAACTCAGGACCAACAAGTATTTTTTCCATCATTTCTGGACATCTGGTAGCCATTACAGTGGTCAAGCTGAGGCCACATACTTCTGCCATTTTGTTGTTCCCTTTCATGGTTCCTAAAGCTATTAAGTTTGAATCTTCGCTGGGTAATATAGTTAGAATCTGATGAATACTTAACTGCAGGCAATCTTGGGAGGAACGATTCAAGTCCCAACTCTGACAGGAGATGTTGTTGTTAAGGTACTAAAATACTACTAAGCTAATCGTGGTTAATCTTTGTCCTCTATTTTCCTTCTTAGAATGTTTAACAGTTTGATGCTTATGCACTTTGATTGTCCCTACAACTTGGTAAAGTGAGATGTTTCTCCTTGCATATTTCAGCATGTCTAATTCCCATTGTAAAAGGCAATGTTCAAGCAACACTAAAAGGGTAGAAATATGTTTGGGTGATGCTGGTTTTATGATGGTTGGGCTTAGGGTTGAAAATGGCAGGAAGAGATGAACAATAGGGAGCTGCTCAGGGACTACTGGGAGGCAATGTTGAAAATTGGCAGAGAGCTTTGATTTTTCCCACCGGGAACTTAATGAATTGAAAAGGGAGAGCAGCGTGATATTATCATGAAATATAAACGCTAATGCACATCCTTACTCCTTTAAAGGATATAAACTGATAGGAAACAAACTTATTGTCTAATGGACTACTTCATTTTGCCAAAGTTCTGGTGAGGATCCACCTAAACTATTCAATTTTTTTAAAAGTTTAGTGGAGAGTCTTCTGACAATAAATGGTCATTTGACCTCTATAACAGCAGCTGCCAAAATATCACTTGGCCAGAAAGTTCCCAGAGTTGGAATTTAAGGCAAATAAGTAGATCAAATATTCTGCCCTGAGACTAGGTGGTAATTTAGGCAAGCTCCATACTTGTTTGATCTGTATCCAGATATTTATTAATTCCTTTTTTATTTGGTCCAAGAATCTTCTACTACTTGGCCAGAAAGTTTCCAAACATAAAAAGTTTATGGCATAAAGTAGATTCTATTTTCTGCACTGACTAGGTTAATTAAGCAATTATCGTACTTGTTCAATCTGCATCGAGATAGTACATTGTTAGTTTTTGAGTCTTCAAATCATTCTTACCCTACATTATATGAGTTCTGAGAAGTAGTTACTGGTTTGTTTCTAGTGGGCAACGGTCAGTGCAAAAATGTTAAGGCTCTTTATACAATCCGATTTGCTTTATTGTCATTCAAAATAAAGGAGGAATTAATTTTATTGTTTGTTCCTTTGATCTCTGTGCCCAAATTTTGACATCCTGTTGTTTGTAGGTTCGCGCTGGCACTCAACCTGGCCAAAAGGTTGTCCTCAAAAAGAAAGGTAAGAACTTCAAATTACTTTGTTTAATGTAGATTTCTTCTTCTGGTTTAGTTCTTTTGACGAATGCTCAAATATACTTGAATATCAGTTGATTTGGATATTTACCATATCATCAAGTCAGAGTGTGAGGTGTGGTTGGAGTTGTATCAATTTACTATATGATGTGTGTAATAAACAAATAACTACATAGTTCACTAGGCCTCCCTGCTTCTCAAAGCATTTTTCTTTAATGTGCAGAAAGTCAGTTTACCTTGTTATAAACTTTCTCATTCAAGCTTATAACATTTTTGTGTGCTCATGCAGGAATAAAAGGACGGAATTCCTTCTCATTTGGGGATCAGTTTGTCCACTTCAATGTCAGCATTCCCACGTAGGTGCCCTTTGTGTAAAATGTGGAAATGACTGCCAACTACTGCACTTTTTTCCTACCCTAGACTCTTTCTTAAGCCTTATCTTGAGAAACTAGGAGATTTATAGTTTGATGGCCTCTAAATAACTCTTAAAACATCTCTACTGGAGAAGGTACACCCTGAAGCTATCCTATATTACGTGATCTAATGATTAAATTTGCCAACTTGGGTGCAGGAATTTGACACCAAGACAGCGTCAATTGATTGAAGATTTTGCCAAGGAGGAGCAAGGGGAGTATGATAAAGGGGCTGCAGCAGGAGCCTCGAGGTGAGGGCAGGGCACAGTGCTTCCAAGGTAGGTTAGGGGATCTAGGTGCAAGTCAAAAAAATGTACTATCACGTATTCTTTCTCTCATGAGCTGGGGAACTTAGCCAGAGCAATTTTGGGGTTTGGTCATCACCATTTTATCAGTTTCCTTTACATTCGAGCGAGGATTTAGTTGTTGCTTGATGGAGGGGACAGGTTGGTTATAGTATTATTATTATTGTGACATTGAGATAATGTAGCACTTGATCTGCAACTTAGTGTTGTATATAAATATGATATGATGAAACAAATAAATGTTTCTGAAGGAAAGTGAAATCCTACCATGATATTGATCCTCTTTTTTGCACTTATTGAATAGAATAATAGCAAAGCACTTGTTCTGTATTATGAGGCCAACGAAGTTGAGACAGGCATGGGTTGGTAGCCATCCATGATGCACAGATCAAAACAGATACTTTGCCCAGAAATGGGCAAACCGTCCATTACCACCTTAACTTCGTCTCCACTGTAAAATAAAACACAAATATTTTGAGGGGATTGTGAAGGAATCTCTGTTTTATAAGTGTATTGCATCGTGAGCTTCTTCAACATTGTGTTCCTGGAAAGTTTGTATATTCAATTCAACGGGATGTATGTGAATGCAAAGAGTAAAACTTCGAGGACTCAAGAAGAAACTCCAATAGTAAGCTTTGAACTTGTGCGCGTTCAAAGTTAAAAATTGTGAGAGAACTGCAACTCTCTGGTCTAAGTATTATACTTGGCCAAAAACATCTTTAAACTATATCCCCAACTTAAACTACAACCTCAAATTATTTTTCTAAACAGAAAACAACCTTCAATTATTTAAAATTTGACAACTTTCATCCTTTTGTTAAAATTTGTCAAAAATTAACAAATTCTTCACAAAAACATCTACAGTTCACACTATTCTCAACAAAACTCCCTAAATCACCCTCAATAAACCAATTTGTTCATTCTACATACATCTAAAATAAAATATAGTGAATTTTTTTTAACAACTACTTTTTGCATTGTCTTCCTTTTAATTAGCAATTTTATTTTTATTTACTTTTCATTTGATTTGATATCAAAAAATTATCCGTTGAAATGTTTTCTTCTCATTGAATCTGCAAAAAATGATGTCAATTGGAGACCTTTACTTCTAATGGAAAACAAAACTCAAGTACTAGAGATCGAAATTAGCTGAATCTTGATTACCTCAACTATCAGTTTGGCCCAAAAAATTATTGATCTAACGACATTTTGACTTTGCAAGGTGAAGATGGAGTAAAATTAAGCTCCAACTCCATTCAATTGGATCATGTCTCCTCGTAGACTTACACCGTCCTAACATTATTATTTTTTACCACTAAACAAGGGTCTCAAAAAAAATTAAGCAGTTTCCAACAAGTAACAAAATTATAGATTTTTTTTTATGAGAATAGTATGAATTGCATATGTTTTTGTGTGGAATTCGCTAATTTTTTGACAAATTTTAATAGAGGGATGGAAGTTGTTATGTTTTAAATACTTGGAAAATATTTTTTGTTAAGAAAAATAATTTAAGGATGTAGTTTAAGTTGAGCGTATAGTGTTTTTAGCCAAAAACTCCCTATTCACCCGTAAAATAGGTATGATTAGCCCGCGTTGAATCTTCCAACAAGTTTTAAACCCTTCAAATTTTAGCTGAAAGTTGATTTAGCGCTTATAAATTACGATCAAAATTATGTGTGGTCACTAGAGAAGTATGATGTTTTTAAACCTGGATTCTGTTTACATGTTCTGATAATGCTATCCCTCCGCAATCAAAATGAGTTACTTGAGCTACAGCTAAATATCCTTCATTGTTAGGTGGACTAGATGTTCTGCATCAGTGTAAGGATGTTCAAGAATATGGAACATGGGACAATGGATACGAACATGAGAGAGCTCAACTCCGATATCATTACATTCAACGGAGGGACCATCATTTAGCCTTCCAGCGTAAGGATAGTAAAATGCAAGTACTTAAGAAAAGGATTTCTCAACAAGTTCATGTGACAAGTTGTTATAATTATCACCGAGTTTTTTCGGGTAGAAAAATGCAGTAGGAATAGACATGTGAAACGGTTGATCAAGGAAGGAAAGTGTGTGAGATGTAAGAGACAGAGGAGTGGGAGCTGAGGGTTTGATCAATTTCTTGGATACCGAAGAAACAAGTAATGATTCCATTACGGATAGAATGGTTAGTTGGATAGAAAGAAACCAAATAAAGATTGTAAATTATGATGGTTTTATAAAATAAAGTAGCAAGAATAGAAATAAAATGAAGAGCTTTTTTTATTCTCTTCTGGTGTTTCGTTTCATTGCCATTTGATGTGCTATAAGAACTTGAGAACAAAAAGTGGCTTGTATGTGCAGTTCTACCATCAATAGATGGTGGTGGTACACTAGTACGAATAATGGCTTGTATGTGCAGTTCTAAATTATGAGGCTTACTAAATTACTTTTCCACGATATATATATAAAGTAAAGCATGCACATTTTAGTGTAACACGAGGTTCAACTTGCTCATTCAAATATGAGCACTAATGTACATCGGAGCTGATAATCAGCTTTAAGAAATGAGCAAAACAGAAATGGAAATTCAAGAAAGTGTTGGAACTGAAGGTCAACTTCACAAAAATCAAGAACATTACTTGTATCTTAGAAAGTCACTCACAAAAATCAAGAACATTACTTATATCTTAGAAAGTCACCTCAATACAGAAAAACGCTTTCATTCCAACGATAAATAAGTAACAAAATAGAAAGTCTAAGTTTAACCAGAAACAAAAAAGTGTCCAAGAAAGAGCACCTTTCAACTGAAATGGGTGGGCAGCTTCACTCACTATATCATTACATGCCCAGACACGAGGGAAAGGGAATGAATAAAGGTCAAAAATTTTAGGATGACATCAACACCCAAACAGATGATGGACCTCTCTACTTAACATTATTCAAAACACCAAAACAATGCATACTAAACCTATCTTCTCAAACTAGGCCTACAAGTTATGTCATCTCAGCAATAATAATCAAGATGAGAGGAACTACAGCTCGAATACTTAAATCTCCATGAGAGACTTATTGTAAGAATGAAATCGAAGTATAAGCGTTCACCCGTGCAGTGAGTACCTGAAGCATGAGGTGGCTGCAAGCGAAAATCCATGATATGCTCGAACTGGCCATTGACATGTTTTGTTAGTACATTCCGCAATATACGCTTCAAGATGCAGCTTTCACTTTGGATTTTTGTTTCTTGGTATCCAACGCCCCCAAACCTGTCCCTAAACCAACAGGAGTTTGATCTTGCTCCCTTGCTTTGGATAGGTCTGCTTGGGCATCTCCAGATCCATTAGAAGAATTACTGTTTGCTTCTTTCTTTTCTTCATTAGTTCCACTAGGATTTGCAGCATCCGGTGTTGTGCCAGAATTTATTACATTGAGTAGCTGGGTAAGAGGAGGTAAAGTTGATGCAGGAACACCACTGGGACGTACAAGAAGACCCCTTGCTGCAGCTTTTTTCCGTACTTCAGCAGCAGCTCGTGCAGCTCTTTCATCAACTCCTCTTCCCCGAGGAAGCCCATCACCAAGTGCTGCAGAACTTAATGATTGGTTCATTCCACCAATACCAGTACCTCCAGCAGCAGCTTGAAATGC
>JAJOOR010010294.1:0-22682 GCA_036250505.1 Solanum acaule | reverse complement strand
TCGCAATATTTTTCAATCTTGATAATTATTTTCTCGACACGAATTTTATTGCTACAATATGATTGGATTTAGAAGTATTCCTTAGTTAGTTTCAAAAATTAAATAACGTTTATATACAACAATGACAGAGACAAGACCCATATAGTTTTAAAAAATATATTCTCTCATACTTATTTTAATGTTATGTCAAACATATACTTACTCGATTTTATTGTTGTGTTGAGGTAGAGTTGAATTTTTTTTAGTTGCTTATATCTGATCCGACCCATTTATATTTGACCCGCCCCGCCCACCCCGCTTATATGGATACTAATAGTGTGCTTACTTATCTTTTTGAACCCCCTCGATGGAAATCCTGCATCCGCCACTGCTCATCACATGGGAATAAAAAATGGTGAAAGGCATCATTTTGGTGCTATACATATTCACTATAAGTATGTAATTATGGCAATAATGATTAAGAAAGGTCTTTAAAATAGATAATTATAATAGGTAATCAAAGATAAAAAAAAAAACTGAAATTTTAAAGAACCCATTTATAGGTTATTTAAGAGCAACAATTAGCTTGAATGGGATGGATGCAACAGCGTGAGAAAATATTAATTAAATAAGGGACTTTTGAGTTTTTCTCATAATTAAAAGAGTTAAAAGAAAAATAATTCTCTAACATAGCATATGTAACATAAATTAAGAAAATTATAGGAGTGTTTTTTATAAGCATAACACACTATTATTATTATTATTATTATTATTATAATTTTGGAGTAATAATCATCAAAAGTCATAGGAGTAATGAAAACAAAGATTATTAAGTTTTTATATTAAAGATTATGAATAAATGAAGGAATAGTAATTGATATATTCATTTTTATACAATAATTAAAATACATAAATAGAAAAAATATATAATTAAGAGATAATTTTTATATTCTAATATATAAATATAGATTATACATATAGATATATAGATTGATTATAAGTAAATTAACTAATAAAGAGAGATGAATTTAAACTATTAAAATCATATTGTCATTTTGTAATTGGGAGAAGGTAAAAAAATATTAAATTTTTTAAGAGTGAAAATTAGAGAGATGTGAATTACAGATATTTTTTAGTTCTTGTAAATTGACATGTGAAGAGTTTTTGTTGTAATTGTTCCTCTACTAATAAATTAAGTAATTACCTTTACAATAAAATAATTGATTAAATAAGAAAAAAAGCGTAAAAAGAGAGATAAAAGATAAATATAAATATATAGAGGTCATAGAGAGGTGACACATTACCTTCTCTATGTTTCTCTTTTATATATAAGAAATGAGAGGATGAAATAGTAATTGACATATTTGCTTTTGTACAATAATAAGTAAATAGAATTGTAGAAAAAAATTATAAAATCAATAAATAAATTTGATTTAAAAAAAGGGTGCATCACTTCTCTAATATTGATAAGAAGCTCTCTATTCCTTAGTCTCGAATCTTGATCCATCTTGCGCTCTTCTAACATGCTTCTTTAAACATTTACCTGTAAAATACCATATGTTGAAACCAATTAGTCCATGTAAAAGATGAAAATTTATATATAAAAAAAAACATTAAAACAAAAATATTTAACCATAATATCCTAAATCATTGAGATGATATCATTTTTTGTCAAATGTAGCATGTATTTCTGATACTTATATAGTGATATGTGAAGTCATGAGAATTAAACACAGGGAAGATAAAAAAAATCATTTTATTTTGTAGAGTAACCATTTAGGTGGAGTTATTAGAGGATTAATGATAGTCTTTTGGGTTTCATAAATTGAAAAAAAATTATGAAAAATAAAGAAGAGTAAATGAGGGAGGTGTAATTAAGAAAATATAATTTTAAAGTTATTTTTAACCTTTTAATATAGCATATAAATAGAGAATAAAAAAGATAAATGTGAATGGTGGCCATTGAGAGGTGCCACATCACCTAGATTATATTTAGCTTTATTATATATATAGATTTATTAGCATAGAGTTAATGTTTTTGAAAAAAGTAGTGAATAAAAATATTTAAGACCATATCAATTAATATGGATAAAATTGTAAATTCACTCTACCAATAATTGTTTTCTTAATAGATGTGCTAAATCAAAATCTGACAAATAAAAGAAGACGGAGAGAGTATTATATAAGTATATTGTTATTTTAAGTGTAATATTTTATAATTTTTTTCTTGTACTCAAATTATTTAGTGACATAACGTTTACCAAACAAATATATATTTGTTATCAAAATTTATAAAATAAATGTCAGAAACACACTTATATTAATTTTTTTTTTAGTTTCATACCTAAACTATTGGAAGTATAAAAAACATACCTCAATGTTGACTAGACCAAACATCACTAGCTATAACAAAAATAGATTTTAGCCGTAATAAATATGCACATTAACAAAGAGTGTTAAAACATTTACCGTCATTAGTTAATTATCATTGGATCTAATGCCGCTATAGGCTTTAGTGACATTTACAAAGAATGTTAATTGTTACTAAAAAATATATCTAGGGGCAATTAAGTTATTACCCTTATTTAATTGCCGCTAAAGATAATTTTTGTTGTAGTGAGAAACATTTGATCCAAAAATTTTGTTCATGTTCTATTGTTTTCGTTGATACATTGTTTTTAGTTAACTGTCGAAAACACACTCAAAACTATTTATTTTTAAAAAAAAAATTCATACCAAATTTTTTGAGAATGTAAAAAACACACCTAAACTATCAATCATTAATTTAAGAAACGTACCTCGATGCTGACTGGACCTTGAATTTTTGTCCACGTGACTATTTTTTTGCACAAATTTTTAATTTTAAAAAAAATTCAGTTTATTTTTAAAGAGTGAAGTAATGTGTTTCAATTTATATGTTTTAGTTGGAATTGTATCATGATTCGAAATCTAAAGTGATATTGGCACCTACTTATAACATCCCATCAATAGGTAAGCTAGCCAAATTCAAAGCCAAGAACCAGAAGTAATGGGCTACCTCGCAGAAGAAAGGCACACAAAAATCAAAGAATAGATATAAAAAAGAAAGAAAAAAAGAATCAAAATATACATAATCCACCCCCCAAGACTTGGTATCAGTGGGTAGCCAAGATAGTATTCAAAATATAGATACATCATAAGTACAAATATCTAAAACTGTCTCTGTATAAAAAAGACTAGTCCATGCAAAATCAATAGGAGAAGGACAACTCTAAACGCCTATAGCTCATCCTAAGTCTCCGATCCACAACTGTTTCGCACAAGACATACATCAACGATGAGAACTCGTACTACAATCTGCAGAATGCAGAAGTACAATATGTGTACCAAACATGTGGTACTCACTAGGCATAGGGCGATTGAGTTTCAAAGATAAAGTAAGCATAAATAGCTGGTAGAGCATGAGTAGATATTACATGTAGCTAAAGAAGAGAGAACACATAATGAAAATAAGCAGAGACAAGTGAATATATGATAAAAGATATAGGTAACTGAAGTAAATGAACATATGTACCTTGAGGCCCTAACCCAATAATCTAACCACAACAAGATTCTACCACGAAAAATAGCTAATCGCAGATATACTAACATTATCCACCACATGACAACAAAACGACCAATAGGCACAATCCATTCCAACTGATTTTGAAAGCACCAACATGAGGGAATAAGAAGGCAAATCTTTAAACCAACCATCAAAATGACAAACTACACAGTCATAATTGATAGCTTATATGCGTCGGTTGATAGCTTATATGCATCCACCACAAGTTAACGGATCAAGTCCCTTGACATAACAAGCACAATAGATAAGTAAAACTTAAAATAAAGAACACATAATGTTTAAATGGAAACCTCCTTTTTCGAGTGAGGAGAAAACCACGACCTGTCCTACAGGATTTCAACCACAACTTCTTTATTTACTTCAAAGAATCAAGGTTCAGATTACAAACTCTTGCAACCTAGGAACTAAACTCTTAATCCCTTCTCCCTTTGTAGAAACTCTGTATGTTAAACAAAGCAAAAAATATATTGCCTACTACACCAACTAACACAATTGATAGAGACTTCAAGAACGCGACATAGATAACTCTGGTTACAACTCAAACTTAATCAATGATTACAACTAAAATGATTTGATTCCTTTACAATATAGGAATATATCTTACACTGAATTAAACCAAGACTATAATCTCATATAACAACTAAAGACAGTAGAAGATCACTCGATCAGGTCTCTTGTTGCATATGAGAATATGTTTTTGAGAGAATGACTTTTGTTGCGTGTAATTCTTCAAATGTAAAAATGGGGTTATGTCCCTTGTTGAGATGACTAATATAAACCTAGTGCAACATTATTGGTTGAGAGTGTTTATACTCTGTAGTCGCGTACCAACCACTACAATTGTGGCAGTGGTTGCAGCTTTACAACTGTCATTTTTGCATAGTCTGAAACTCTTGGTCTCTCATAAAATTAGGTCCCCTACTAGATTCCATCGTTTGTTAAATCATCAACACATGAAAATTCCTGGGCTAATAAGTCTTACCTATAAGGAAATAGTTATAAAATATCTCATAAATCAAGACCTTTTCCCTATGGAACGTATCTTACTTTTTGAAAGTCCTTTGGCTAAGTCTTGCCTATTACACAAGATTTAGGGAGCATATGATAAATTAAGACACAAGACAATAATGTCCTGCCTTGCCTCTAAGCCAAGAGTAATAGAGCATTTGACAAATCAAGATACATTATGGAAGTGTCAAGACTTTCTCATGGAACATAACTTATTATTTTGAAGTTCTTGATCTAAGTCATGCCTCTAAGGTAAGATTTATAGAGCATCTCATAAGTTAAACATAGTGAAATAGTGTAAAGTATTGTCCACGAGGTGTGTATATATATATATATATTGTGTTTCCTAAGTTTGACTTAGTGAAAATGATGTATGTCCATGAGGCTCAACTTGTTATTTGAAAGTCCTTAGACTATGTCTTGCCTCTAAGGCAATAGTTATTGAGCATCTCATAAATCAAGACACAATGTAGTAGAGTCAAGTCTTGTTGTTAGATTATATGAGTACAGCACATGCTATGAGACTGGTCCGAACTTAGTGAATTTGAGTTAAAAGTTGAGATCTACGGATAAGGTCTATGGACCGTAGGAAGTTCGATGATCCGTAGAATTGTGTCGTAGGATTTATCCAAGATATTAGACACTCACTCAACCTACAGTTGACCAGTATGGTTCATAGGAATTCCTAAGAGTCGTAGAAAGCAACAGTAGGACCGACCGACAGTTATTTTTAAGAATATTTGGGTCTTTTCCTATGCATATAATATCTATACTATGTCGTTTTAACCTATAAATAGACCCTATAACTGATTTCTCTCCTAAAATCTACCCATTCTCTTTCATTCCCCAATAATTCCTAAAATCCTCTTAAGTTTTTCTCTCTCTAGATGAAGGAAGAAGAAGCTAGAGTTTCTCAATCAAGTCTCCTTTTCACAGTTGTTTTGAGCTTCAAGATCAAGATATGTAGGGTTTCATCAATGGGTTCCATTCACCCATTGAGTCCCAATGATTTCTCCAAATCTCATATTTAATGTCAATCCAATTGATTATGTTTTCATTCAATTCTTCATGGGTTCTAATTTTGTTGATTCAATTGTTTGGTTTTGATCTTATTTTGATTGTTTTGACCTAATTACATGCTTTCCAATTGAATTCACATGAACTCATGCATTGATCATGATTTTTATTATGAACCCTAATTTATATGAATTTATAGAAAAGCTATGAGTCTATGAATGATATTTTCATGAACATATGCATGATTTATGAAAAGAAAGGTTTTATGATCTAGGTTTCTCTAAGATGTGCATCAATGAAATTATGAAAGAATTTTCTCACATATTGAGGAATTGTGGTAATTGTGAAATGATTTCTAACATATGCTTAATTTAAGATTTAATGAGCTACTCTATGATTTTTTAAGCTTGGACTGGTAACCTAGTGGTGCTTTACCATGTGTAATGATATGTTTATGAAAATGACTATTCTATTGGGATTTAATATATCACCGAGGGAACTTCGAGGTGGAGACTCAAATAAGGTAGTCTTTACAAGCAACCTCTAGTTCCAAACTATGTGTCCCCATAAGATTGCCTTACATGACCTAGATAGTGGATCCACATATAGCATATTATATGATACATAGTTCTACCTTGGCAAGAAGACTCTTATTTCTCGATGTGAGAGTTACATTAGATTCCCTGATATAACTCATATGATCTATTGTCAGTTAAAGCTAATATCCCACAAAATGAATTAAGTTACATTCAAAGGTTTTATGAATCTATCCTTATGATTTAAGTTGTATTTACCATGTTCATGATTTATGATTCTTCTTTAAAGGTTTTTACTATATTTATTTCGGTCATGCATATCATGTTTTCTATTATGTCCCTTTATGATCATATTTCATGTTTCTATGCATATCCTTCATACTTAGTACATTCCATGTACTTGTGCCTAAATTATTTCACTAATGTAGGGTGTGACACTTCCTCTCCTTCCGCTCGTGGCTAGTTGGTGATTGCATAAGGATTCGAAGACTTGGTGAGTCCTCATATGTCGAGGATCATGTCACATTTATTTCTTTATTATTTCTTTACTTTTGGATGTTGTACGTGGTGTACGGGTTACGTCTCGACCACTTCTTTGATGTACTACTTGTCAAAACGATGGTAGATTTCCACTTTCATGTCAATCTCTTCTATTCATATGAGATTTCATTCTTTTGTCTATTATATATATTGTGTTTATGTATGTCAAGTGGCTTATGTATGGTCTCTCGAGGTCTTATAAGTCATGTCTCGTCTAGGGTGTACTTTGGGTCGTGACAGAGAGATAGAGGAATTGTTCCACGTGTATATTTCTTTGGAAAAATTAAACACGAGTTAGTTTTTTGTCGATTTTTTTAACAATTTTTGATAAACCTATATCTGAGCTGTCTTTATCAGACGGTGTATCAGCTAACCTCTAATCTTGTTGTCACGCCTCGAGGCTACCCCCTAGGTGCAACACAGTGCTTACTATCAGAACTGACCCCAAGCTAACCCATGGCATGGCATATCTATACAAGTTCAATTAAAACATGCACTGACGGAAGCTAAAAACAGTTTAATATCTGAAATAAGAAAAAGCCCAACATGTCCGAATATATAAAATATATAAAGAGTATATTGATGACTGAAGACAACACTAACAGCTCAAGCTAAATCTAATCTATGTTTGAAAGCCTCTGACTGATCTGAGTTGCTGCGACATGCCCCAACTAACTCTAACAAGACTAAAACTGAAAGATGAATGCTAAAAAGTAAATCATGTCTATCGTTTTCGAACTATGAGGACTCACCACTGAAACTGCTGAGTGCGGACGGGAAGTTGAGCTAAGTGCAATATGGATGCTGAGCGCATGAACCTACATCATACAACGATGTAGCGCAAAAGTATGTGTCACTACTTTGAATGTACTGAGCATACGGGATATATGCTAAGCTGAACAATATAGAAACTGAACATGGAAATAGATATACTGAAGCATAACTGAAAATTGAGCTACATGCAATGACCAAGTACTAATCATGAAGATATAACATACTGAACTGAATACTAAATACATGGTCAATGCAACATGAGTCTGATGGTGGGAGATACTATTAACCGACATAAACAACGTGAGCTAAACGTGGAGTCTGATGTATACGCTCCATTGAGAGGATTATATATACCTTGCCAAGGTATAAAGGTATGACTGTGGCATGATCACTAAAATTGATGCTCAACAGAGGGGACTTATAAACCTATGATGGCATGTAGTTCTAGTACTTGAGGGTACGCTGAACCCTAGTCCAACTCAGTGCTAAGTTTACTTCCAACTAAATATGAAGCTAAAAATGCAACTGGAACACTGGATTGCTCAAAGAACTAATAAATATATGAGAATGTATCATACATATACCGAAAAATATGACATTTGAATTCTGAAGCATGATTGTCTGACTAATCTGCCTAGCAATTATATTTCATGAAATACAAATAATTAACACAAGCTAGGGTTTCTGAGTTTTATACATGGGAATAGACTAATTCTCTAAGAAACATGTAATTAATATCATAGAAATTATAGCAGCTAAATTAAAATGGATCCCTAAGATTTAGGAACCCTTTTAGGACCTAATGGGTGAAAGGAACTCACTAGTGAAATCCCACATACCGGGTGAAAAAAAATATGGAGAAATCCTTTGGATTTCGGGGCTGAACTTGAAAGAGAGCTCTACTTGTTCTTGAGAGAAAACAGTCGCCTCTTTCTCTTCTTTTCTTTCTAAATCTGATGATTTTACAATAATAAATGGTTTAGGTAGTTTTTGACTAGTTAACTAGGTTTAGACAAAGTAAACCAACGTAATTTAAGTACCAAACACATAGGGGAAAATACCAATACGACCCTGACTTAAAACTGACGAGGTGACTGAGAAGACGGCCTTCACGGGCCATTTAAAGCATCATGGCCCGTCTAGTGGATCGTGATGTTGCCCTGCCCGACATAGCTTCACTAACACAGACATAACTTTTTACTTCGGGCTTGTAATTAGGCAAACTTGGTGGTGTAGGAAAGAGGACTCAAAGACCTTTAATTTGATAGGTCATGGGCCACCTAATTTATTTTGTGTTGAAAGATATGATTGTTTGAAGTTGACACAAAACTCAAAACCTGATAAGTCCATTTTACAGACGACTTCATAGTCCGTGTGAAGCTTTACGGACCATCTAGGCATCTGTGGTCCCTCATAGTAGCTTGGGGGTTCTGTTCTTCTTTTCACGAATGACCTCACTATCCGTGTGAAGCTTCACATACTGTCTAGGCATTCGTGGTCATCCACAATTGCTGGGTGCAACTCCACAAGCAGGGTGACAGGTCGTGGTCCTCTTCAAAGCTCGTGGACCCCTCCATGGTTTGCCTTTCTCTCTTTTTCATTCCTAGTTGAGATTTTTGAGGTGTTACAATATCTCCCCCTTGGTATCATTCGTCCTCGAATGAAGAATAAACAAGATGAGTTTGGAAGGAATGAGTTGCAATCCCTGCCAACTAAATACTAGAAATAGATATCTAACTAATCTGAGTTCCATTAACATGCAAATATGTTGAAATACAAGGATAACTAAAGGAACAATATACTGAGACTGAACTGCACAAGATTAATTGAGAGACTAGGGACTATTACCTCAAGCTGAAACTGAATCGAAAGGAAAAAGGTGAGGATACTTGGCCATCATGGCTGCTTCTATTTCCCAAGTGGCTCCCTCTACAAATTGATTCCTCCACAAAACCTTTACTGAAGCGACCTTCTTATTTCTCAACTTAGGAACCTGACGGTCAAGTATCTCAACTAGAACCTCTTCATAGGTGAGGCTATCTTTCACAGCTACACTCTCTAAAGGTATTATCGATGTTGGATCACAAACATACTTTTTCAACAAGGAAATGTGAAAGACTGGTTGAACCGCTCCTAGTTCTGCTGGCAACTCTATCTCATAAGCTACATTACCAACCCTTTTTAGGATTCTATAAGGACATACATACCTGAGACTGAGCTTCCCTTTCTTGCCAAATCTCATCACCCCCTTCATGGGTGACACCTTCAGGAAAAACTAATTTTCTTTTTCAAACTCTAAGTCCCTTCTCCTCACATCTGCATAGGACTTCTGACGACTCTAAGCTGTCTTTAGTCTATCTCTGATGAGCTGAAATTTCTCCATAGCCTCATGAACTGAATTTGGCCCAATCAAGGCTACTTCACCTACTTCGAACCAACCAATCAGAGATTTACATCTACACCCATACAATGCCTTATGAGGGGCCATTTCTATACTGGAATGGAAGTTGTTATTATAATCGAACTCTATGAGAGGTAGGTGATCGTCCTAACTACCCTTAAAATCGATCACATAAGCTCTCAACATGTCCTCTAAGGTATGAATGGTACGCTCTGCCTGACCATCCTTCTACGGATGAAATGTTGTACTGAGATTTATTTGAGTACCAAGACCTTTCCGAAACGACTTCCAGAAATGAGATGTAACTGAGGACCCCTATCTGAGATGATAGATAAGGGAACCCCATGCGATCTGACTATCTCACTGATGTAGAGTCTGGTGTAGTCCTCCGCTGAATCTGTAGTCTTGACAGCCAAGAAATGAGCTGACTTAGTGACTTTGTCCACTATCACCCAAATAAAATCATGTTGTCTGCGAGTAAGAGGTAAACTCATACTAAAATCAATGTTTATCACTTCCCACTTCCACGTAGGAATGCTAATCTCCTGAGTCACACCTCCTGGTTTTTGATGTTATATTTTAACATGTTGACAGTTAGGATCCTTAGTCACAAAATATACGATGTCCTTCTTTATGTCGTAGCACCAATAGACTTCCCATAGATCACCGTACATCTTAGTAACACCCGAATGAATAGAATATCTGGAATTATGGGCTTCAATAAGGATCTTTTGCCTCAACTTACCCATATTTGGAACACATAATCGACCCTGGTAAAGAAGCACACCATCTCCCCCTTAGGAGAACACCTCAACTCTCTGTTGATGAATTGCACCTTTTAACTTAAGAAGTATTAGATCACTGTCTTGTTTCTATTTAACCTTCGCTACCAATGAAGATTCTGAGTTATTCTGAACTATCACACCACCATCTGACGTGTCCATAAGGCAAACTCCTAAGCTAGCAAGCCAGTGAACATCTATGGCTAATTCTTTCGTCTCTTCCTCAACATGTGCCATGCTACCCATGGATAGTCTGCTGAGGGCGTCAATCACTACATTAGCCTTACCCGGATGGTAAAGCACATTCATGTCATAGTCTTTGAGGAATTCAAGCCATCTCCTTTGATAAAGATTCAACTCTAATGGGGTGAACACATACTAGAGGCTCTAATGACCTGTGAACACATCAACATGAACACCATAAAAGCAGTGTCTCTAAATCTTTAGGGAAAAAATAACTGCTTCAAGCTCGAGGTAATGAGCGGGTAGTTCTTCTAATGGACCTTAAGATATCTGGAAGCATAAGCTATGACCTTACCCTACTACATCAACACACAACCTAGGCTGACCCTGATGCATCACAATAAACCACATAACCGCATGAACCCTCTGGTAGAGTCAAGACATGAGTTGTAGTCAACCTTGTCTTCCGTTCTAAGAAGTTTTTCTCATACTCATCTGACCACTAAAACTTGACCTTTTTTTAGTCAACTTGGTGAATGGGGCAGCTATGGATGAGAATCATTCAACAAACCTTTTGTAGTAACCGGCCAAAACCAAGAAACTTCTGATATCAATCGAAGAGGTGGGTCTGGGCCAAGTCTCTACTGCCTCAATTTTCTGGGATTCCACTTAGATCTCTTTGTTGGATACCCCATGACCAAGAAAAGTGACTGACTGTAGCCACAATTCACATTTGCTGAACTTAGCAAATAACTGGATCTTTGAGGGTTTGCAGAACAACTCTTAGATGAGTCATATGCTCTTCCTCAGTCTGAGAGAAAATGAGGATATAATCAATAAAGGCGATGACGAACAAATCCAAATACTGCTTGAACACCCTATTCGTTAAGTCCATGAAAGTTGCAGGAGCATTTTTTAGTCCAAAAGATATAACTACAAATTCATAGTGACTATACCGAGTTTTGAAGGTTGTCTTCGGGATGTTACCATTTGTGACTCTGAGCTAATGATAGTCAGATCTGAGGTCTATCTTTGAATAGAAACTAGCACCCTGAAGTTGGTCGAACATGTCATCAATCCCGGGGATGGGATATTTATTCTTGATTATGACTTTGTTCAACTGATGATAGTCAATGCACATCCTGAGAGAATTATTTTTCTTTTCCACGAACAATACTGGAGCATCCCATGAAGAGATGTTGGATGAAGCCCTTATGTAGAAGGTCTTTCAAATGATCCTTCAATTCCTTAAGCTTAGTTGGAGCCATCATGTAAGGAGGAATCGAGATGGGCTGGGTATCTGGAAGGAGATCTATTCCTACCTAGATTTTCCTTTCGAAAGGAACTCTGGGAAGATCTTTTGGGAACACTTCTGGAAACTCATTTACGATTGGGACTGACTCAAGAGTTGGGGTTTCAGAGTTTGAATCCTTAACCTGAAAAAGATGATAGATATACCCTTTAGAAATCATTTTCCTAGCCTTAAAGTAAGAGATAAATCGACCTACATGCACTAAGTTACTACCCTTCCACTTTATGACTTGCTCGTTTGGAAACTAAAATCGAACAATCCTAGTTCTACAATCGACTGAGGAATAACAAGAATGTAACTAATCCATGCCTAGAATGATGTCAAAATCTATCATTTCTAACTCTACAAGGTCTACTGAGGTGACTTTCTGGGAAACTGTGACAGGGCAATTTATGTATGCCCCCTAGCTATAACTGGGTCACCAACTGGAGTAGAGACTGAGAAGGGTTCTGAGAGAGTTTCTGGATTGACACCGACGTTTACTTCTATATTAGGAGTTACAAAAGAGAGTGTCGCCCCTAGATCTAACAATGCATAAACATCTAAATGGAAGACTTGTAACGTACTTGTGACCACATCAAAAGAATCCTCTTAATCCTGTCGAGCCTAAAGAGCATACAACCTATTATGGCGCTGACCACCACTTGTACCAGATGAGGCACCCTGCTGAGTGAGGTGAGCTGCTGAAGTTGTAGACTGAGTTTTGTTACCTCCATGTTCTTTCCTGGCAGAAGGGCAATCCTTCAACCTATGACCAAACTGACCACACCCAAAACACCCATCTCTGACAACAAGACACTCGCTCGGATGGTTCTTACCACGCTTTGGACAAGATGGAAAAGTATGGTTACCTGCCACGACTTATAGCCTGATTCCCTCTGTTTTTTATCCTGTCAAAACCTTGGGGATGGAGCGCTAGCTGATGAAGGCACTGGGGCTATAGACCTCTGCTGAAACTGTGAGAAACTTCCACCGCCCGACCTCTGCTGAGAATATTTATAGTTGCCCGTTCTAGCCTTTTGTTATCCTTAGCCATTTCCTTGAGTTTATCTCCCTCAACCTATTGAGCATGGGTCATTATTCTGGAGATATTTATATCCCCTAATAGCATAGCAATCCTGCACTCGATCTTTACCAAATCAGATACTCCAAACAAGAACTTGCCCATTTGTGCTCTCGGATCAGCCACCATATGTGGATCATACCTGAAGAGGTGAGTGAAGTTTAGCCCTTATTCATGGACTGACATCGACCCCCGCCTCAAGTTCATAAATTCCTAGGCCCTAGCCCCCCTTAACTCTCTCGGGTAGAACCTGTCCAGTAAAACTCCAATAAAAAAGTTCCACGTCATAAGAGTTGCATCCGCACCCCTGTTATCTTTCCACTGCGTGAATCAGATATGAGTCACATCTTTAAGTTGATAGGATGCTAGTTCAACACTATCAGTACCAGTCACTTGCATTACCTCAAGAATATTCTTGATCTCATCAATGAAATTCTGTGGGTCCTCACCAACCTTCGACCCTAGAAACTCTGGCGGATTCATATGAACAAAATCTCGAACCCTGGCTACAGCTGATCCACCAGTAGGGTTTGTAGGAGCTGGGGCATGTTGGTTGGTTATGGTTTGAGCTAATATTTGGATCAAATTACGGAACTCTGCATTAGTAGCCTCATGGTATGGGACTGGAGGAACTGCGTTAGCATTGCATGCGTTAGCTCTGCATTCATTAGCTCTATGAGGAGGCATGATCTGAAATGCATAACGATGAATTAGAAGGGAGAAGTTGAATCACACTCTATTGCATGATAAAGATAGCAAAAGAAGTGAAGTTTTTCATAGGAAACCTCGTAGCCTCTCCCTCATAGGTGTGGTGTACTTCACACCCATGAAAGAAAATCTACTTAGTGCGTCTTTCAAGCATCCTAGGACTCTTGAACATGATGCTCTGATACCAAGTTTGTCACACCTCGAGGCTACCCCCTAGGTGCAAAACGGTGCTTAGTGTCACAAGAGACCCCAATCTAACCCAGGGCATGGCATATCTATAAAAGTTCAATTAAAACATACACAATGCGGAAGCTAAAATAGTTTAATATCTGAAATGGGGAAAATCCCAACATGTCTGAATATATAAAAATATATGAAGAGTATAGTGATGATAGAAAACAACACTAAAACCTCAAGTTGAATTTAATTTATGTCTGAAAGCCTCTGACTGATCTAAGTTGCTGGGACATGCCCAGCTAACTCTAATAAGACTGAAATTGTAAGGTGAATACCGAAAAGTAAAGCATGTCTATCGTCCTAGAACTATGAGGACTCACCACTGAAATTGTTGAGTACAGACTACAAGTCAAGCTAAGAACGGTCTGGATGTTGAGCACTTGAACCTACATCATACAACAATGTAGCGTAAAAGTATGTGTCAGTACTTTGAATGTACTGAGCATGCGGGATATATGCTAAGCTGAACAATATAGAAACTGAACATGGAAATAGATATACTGAATCAGAACTGAAAGCTGAGCTAGATGCAATGATCAAATACTAATCATGAAGATATAGCATGTTGAACTGAATACTGAAATAAATACTGAATACATGGTCAATGTAACATTAATTTGACTGTGGGAGATACTATTAACTCACATAAACCACGTAAGCTAAACGTGGAGTCCGATGTATACACTCCACCGAGAGGACCCAGTATACCTTGTCAGGGTATAAAGGCATGATTGTGGCGTGATCACTAAAATTGATGCCCAACAGAATAGACTTATAAACTATGATGGTACGTAGTTTTGGGACTTGAGGGTATGCTGAACCCTAGTCCAACTCGGTGCTAAGTTTACTCCCAATTGAATATAAAGCTAAAAATTCAACTGTAATACATGATAGCTCAAAACACTAATAAATATCTGAGAATGCATCATACATATATTGAAAGATCTGATATTCGAATTTTGAAGCATGATTATCTGACTAATCTGCCTAGCAAGTATAATTCATGAAATACGGATAATTAACACAAGCTAGGGTTTCTGAGTTTTATACATATGACTACATTAATTCTCCAAGAAACATGTAATTAATATCATAGAAATTATAGCAGCTAAACTACAATGGATCCCTAAGATTTAGGAACCCTAGGTATGAACAATTTATGGAGAAGATGAAGATTTGACTGAATTCTAGGGACTTAATGGGAGAAAGGAACCCACTAGTGAAATTCCATATACCTGGTGAAGAAAACTACCAGGAAATCCTTTGGATTTCGGGGCTGAACTTGAAGGAGAGCTTTGCTTGTTCTTCAGAGAAAATTGTCGTCTCTTTCTCTTCTTTTCTTTCTAAGTATGATGATTTTAGGAGAATGAATGTTTTAGGTAGTTTCTGACTAATTACTAGGCTTAGAAAAAGTAAAACGATGTAGTTTAAGTACCAAACGCATATGGAAAAAGACCAATACGATCCTGACTTGAAACTAACGAGGTGATTGAGAAGAGGGGCTTCAGGGGCCGTTTAAAGTATTATGGCACGTCTAGTGGGTCGTGATGTTGCCTTGCCCGATAGGTCTTCAGTAACACGGGCATAACTTTTTACTCCGGCTTGGAATTAGGCAAACTTGGTGGCATTGGAAAAAGGACTCAAAGATCTTTAATTTGATAGGTCATGGGCCACCTAATTCATTTTGTGCTGAAAGATATAATCGTTTGAAGTTGACCAAAAACTCAAAACCTAATCAACCCCTTTCACGGGTGATTTCACAGTCTGTGTGAAGTTTCACGGACCGTCTAGGTGTATGTGGTCCCTCACAGTAGCTTGGGGATTCTGTGCCCCTTTTCACGGACGACCTCACGGTCTGTGTGAAGCTTCACGGACCGTCTAGGCGTTTGTGGTCATCCACAGTTGCTGGTGCAACTCCACGAGCAGGGTGACAGGTCATGGTCCTCTTCACTGCCCGTGGACCCCTCTGTGGTTTGCCCTTCTCTCTTTTTCATTCCTAGTTAGATTTTTGAAGTGTTACAGTTGTCATACCTTCTTTTTTTTATGAATATACCTTACAAAAATGATGACTTTTATGTAGTAACAAGATCAAGTGGATAAATTGATCCAGATTTTCAACTGGTTGTCCCATTTTCATTGTCCAGGGGAAGCATCTTTGTCAATAACTCGCTAATTTGTTGCATACTTTTCATGTACATATCCTCAATGCTTTCTGAGTTTGCATACTTTCTCTTTGTTCTTTCAAGCAAAATAGATAATTATAGAAAATTAAATAGGTTTTCATGGCTTTACAACTTTAGCCTTTAAGAGTTAGGATTAACAAAGAAATAACATATAATTACTCTTATATATCATGGTAAAATATTAAATGAGGCTAATATACCTAGCTAGAATAAAAATGTAAGTATGGTAACTCTTAATGGGTTAAAGGTTTACCCAATAAGGAAATCGAATAATCCATCCCCACATTATAAGTCATAAATATAATATTTTAAGGGAAAGTTAGCAATTAAGTCATAATACCTAACATAATTAATCAAAATAACAACACTTTTAAAATATTTATTTAAAATGGCAGAATGACAATATTTTTATAAAATAATATGTATTCAGATTTTAGTATTTTAAATTAATTTTATTTATGGAAAGAGTCCTATATTGGACCAAATTATATACCAATAACCGTTTAAAGTGAAAAAAAAAAAATTAAACCAATACCATTAACCTTTTTTCATCACCATTCACGTTTCTTCCCCAACTTTCACGTTTTTCCCCACCTTTCACGTTTCAAGTTTATCTTTCTTCAAGGTGCTAAATAGTTGTTCATCAAGAAATTTTCTTTATTGTTAAACAAAATCTCTTTATTAATTCAAGCAGATTTCTCGGTTGGCAAGGTAATTTCCATTATCCATTTCGATTAGTTATTTAGATTTCTTTTGATTTGTTTTCAATATCACCGTTTATGGTTTATATTTCGCATTGTACATATTACGGATTTTCCGTCAATTTTTTCGATTTTTATGCAAGTTTGTTTACATATTCATCTAATATTTATGTATTTTAGATTTTTAGTCGATTAAACAATTTTTTTTTGATTTTTTTCTGATTTTGTTTTAATATTTCAGATTTATTAGAATCTACAAATTCATTCATATGTTTATTTTGTTTGATTTTTAATACATTTATATTTGCTTTTAGGGTTTTAGATTTGTGGAAAGCATCTGTCTGTCTACAATGTCTGAATCAACAGTTTATTTGTGTATTCATTCTATCTATATATCAACAAGTTTTCCATTTTTTGTTTTTACATTGTATTCCAATCTCAATTAGTATACCAACATGTTTGTATTTCCTTCTTAATTTGTATTCATCCTAACTGTATGCTAACAATTTTGTATTTTATTGGGTATTCATTCTGTAGTTCAATCTCAATTTATATGTGAACAAGTTTGTATTTCTCTTTAGTTTTGTATTCAACCTAATTGTATACCAACAAGTTTTGCATTTTATGTGCCTACTTTACCTTTCAAAGTCACTTTGTATTTCAAATGAAGAGACTATTTAATTTCTTTTGTATTCACAACTTTATATTCAATCTCACTTTGTATTTATAACTTTGTATTTTCATCTCACTTTGTATGCATATATTGTTGTATTCAACATATAGTTCATGATCCATTAGTTTGTATTTTACCTTTCAAAGTCACTTTGTATTTCAAATGAAGAGAGTATTTCTTTTGTATTCACAACTTTATATTCAATCTCACTTTGTATTTATAACTTTGTATTTTCATCTCACTTTTGTATTCATATATTGTTGTATTCAACATCTAGGTCATGATCGATTAGTTACATTAACTTAATGGATACAAATTATTGTATGCATTCAAACAGAAAAAACAGCTACTAAACTAAAAAAAAAAACAATTTCATTCGTTATACATCATAATTTGGATACAAAACATCCGAAAAAAGCTATAAATTCCAATGCATACAAAGATTTCACTGATTCAATAAGGAAAAAAACACAACACTCTTGTACTCGACATATACGAATATCTCATCCAAACAAATAAAAAAATTGAAAAAAATACCTGATTGTTTTTCGATTGTTCACTGGATGCGACAAATTTATAGTTGTCAATTTTAAAAAATTCTGTTTCAAAAATATGTCGTATTCAACTTGAAGAAGTTTTGAAAGTTATCAGATGAATGATTCGGAAGACAAACTAAATTATTTTAATTTTTTTTTTGATGTTCTTAAGAAGAAAGCAAAAAAACACTCGATGGAAAGATGGCTATTTATGCTCTTTTCAAAACGTAACTGATTTGTATTTAAAATCTTTTTTACCTTTTTTGATTTTTTTTGTTCCATGATTTTCTCTGTTCTGTTATTAATTATTTGTATTCTTTCAAATTAATCAAAATAAAATAAATACATAACTAATCCCTTAACAAACTAAAATAATGACATTTTTAATAAATAATGAAACTGTTGCTAAGGAGTCCCACTAAAAGCTAAAATATTGCTCTTTTGAAAAATTTCCCAACATCAATATTGATATCTCTATTAAAAATAAGTACTCCCTCTGATTAAAAAAGAATGACCTAATTTCTTTTTTAGTCTGTTTAAATAAATACTTCTTTCTTTTTTTGGCAACACTTTAAGGCCATAAGATTAAAGAGCATTTTGGTACATTCGACATAACTTTAATTTAGAACCACAAGATTAAAACGTTTTTTTTCTTTTCTTAAGCTCCGTTCCAAGTCAAACTAGGACATTCTTTTTGAAACGAAGAGAGTAGTTTTAGCAACAATATCAAACAGACTCCAAGTCAAATAGATACAAATTAAATTGTTGCATATCTTCACTAAATTAGGAGCTATGTTTGGCTATAAGACGAATAAAATCTTGTAAAGTTTGAAGTTGGACTATATATCTAACACATATAATATACTTCCTTTTTTTTATTTGATTTGTTTTCTCTCTGGAGGAACCATGCATGATTGCATGCCTTTTGTCTTGTGTTTACTTATTTTTGACTTCATTTGATGATACAATAATTTCAGAAAATGGAAAGGAACATAGTTGTCCACTAAAAGCAAGTGATGGCCCATTGAAACATCTAGAGAAATCAAATAAAAGGTCTGGAAAGAACGGAGTTTATTTTAATATCTGATATTACATGCCAAAATTTCAGTTCATTAACCAACTGTTCCCAACCATAACTTTAATAACTAGTGCTTCCAACTATTTTCAATACACTTTTTCCACCTTTAATTTCTTTTCCAGTATTATCTTCAAGTTTTCCACTCCTACACACACTTCTGGAGCAAAAGTGGGTGGGAAAATTGTCTATATATACAGTTTTGTATACAAGCATTTATCATCAATTGCTTCATATCCTAAAAACTCCTTTAAATTCCTCTGTTTACTCTGTTTCTAATGGCTCCAAGCTTGAACAAAAATGCCTCAGAAGTGATAGCCGGGCTAATAGATAACAACACAAAGCCTTTATCCATCACGCTTAAAGGCTCTGAGTTTTTAGCCAATGGCTATCCTATACTTACTAATGTTCCTGCCAACATCATTGCCACTCCATCACAATTCATTTCCAAAGATTTTACCTTCGGCTGCTTCGTCGGATTTGACTCCGACGAGTCCCGAAGCCATCACGTGGTCCCAATTGGCAAGCTCAGGGACATAAAGTTCATGAGCCTATTCAGATTTAAAGTGTGGTGGACCACTCATTGGGTAGGCAAAAACGGCAGAGACATCCAGCATGAGACTCAAATGTTAATCTTAGACAAATCCGAAAACGGACTTCGTCCTTATGTTCTGATACTTCCGATTCTAGAAGGTTCCTTCAGAGCCTCGTTCCAGCCTGGACATAACGATAATTTGGATGTCTGCGTGGAGAGTGGATCAAGTAGAGTTCGCGAATCCAGGTTCCGGACTTGCATTTATATGCACGTAGGGGAGGACCCCTACGAAATGGTGAAGAATGCTATGAAGATTATAAGATTACATTTAGGGACTTTCAAGTTGCTTGAAGAGAAATCACTTCCAGGTATAGTAGATAAATTTGGTTGGTGTACTTGGGATGCTTTTTACCTTAAGGTAAATCCACAAGGGGTAATGGAAGGGGTTAAGGACCTAGTAGAGGGTGGTTGCCCTCCAGGATTAGTCTTAATTGATGATGGATGGCAATCGATTTGTCACGATGATGATCCGTTAACTGATGATCAAGAAGGAATCAACAGGACTGATGCTGGTGAACAGATGCCGTGTAGGTTAATAAAATTTGAAGAGAATTATAAATTTAGGGACTATGAGAGTCCCAGGGTTAAGGGGAAGGGGATGAGGGCATTTGTAAAGGACCTAAAGGACGAATTTAAGAGCGTTGAGCATGTTTACGTGTGGCACGCGTTGTGTGGGTACTGGGGTGGGATTAGGCCTAATGTACCAAACATGCCGGATTGTAGGGTCATTAGTCCTAAGCTGTCTCAGAGTTTGCAGATGACTATGGAGGATTTGGCTGTGGACAAGATTGTGAACAATGGTGTTGGATTGGTTCCACCGGAAAAGGTTCATGAAATGTATGAAGGATTGCATTCGCATCTTGAATCAGCTGGAATTGATGGAGTCAAGGTGGATGTAATTCATGTAAGTTCTCGAAACTTCATAAATTCGAAAAAATATGAGTTAATATCTTAAAAGGTCATTGAACTATGAGAAATTATCTTGTAAAGTCACTAAACTTTATTTTGTATCACTAAAATCACTCAACTTAACACTTTTATCTTCTAAAATCATTAAACTATATTTGTCACCAAAATAAATTTGACATGGCAAAATAAAATATATTTTATGCCTTGTAATTATGGCCCCACAAATAAATAAAATTATAATTTATTTATTTGTGGGATCCACGATGACATGGCATAAAAATTAATTTAATTTGCCATGTCAAATTTGTTTTAATGATAAATTGTAGTTGAGTGATTTTAGAAGATAAAGGTGTTAAGTTAAGTGATTTTAGTGATACAAAATAAACTTTAGTGACTTTACAAGATAATTTCTCATAGTTTAGTGATCTTTTAAGATATTAACTCAAAAAATATTGATCTCTTTTTTTTTTTTTGGTCTTTTCATTTCTATCTGCTTGACTAATGTTACGAAGTTTATATTCACCTTCTTGTCGAAGCAGTTGCTGGAGATGTTATCAGAAGATTATGGAGGACGAGTGGAACTTGCTAAAGCATACTATAAAGCCTTAACTGATTCAATAAGGAAACATTTTAAAGGGAACGGTGTGATTGCTAGCATGGAACATTGCAATGACTTTATGTACCTTGGCACAGAGTCCATTTCTCTTGGACGCGTAGGTATGTGATGTCTCGGGCATTAATTTGTAACTCTTATAGTAAAATTGTTTGATTTGATCTAAGCTAGATTCTTGATGCTTGCAGGAGATGATTTTTGGTGCACCGATCCAACTGGGGATCCCAATGGGACATTCTGGCTGCAAGGATGTCACATGGTACATTGTGCTTACAACAGTCTGTGGATGGGAAATTTCATCCACCCTGATTGGGACATGTTTCAATCTACTCACCCTTGTGCTGAGTTTCATGCCGCCTCTCGAGCCATCTCAGGAGGACCAGTATATGTTAGCGACTCAGTCGGCAAACACAACTTCCAGTTGCTGAAGACATTGGCCTTGCCTGATGGTTCCATTCTCCGTTGCCAACATTATGCACTACCAACTAAAGATTGCCTGTTTGAAGACCCTTTACATGATGGAAAAACCATGCTCAAGATTTGGAACCTTAATAAAGTAAGCATTAATCTTATTACAAATGCAATTCATGCATTTTGATAATTTGTGGGATCAAAATATCATCTTATTGTGTTATTCTGGTTGTAATGACTAATGAGTAATGACTATAGTTTACGGGAGTTCTTGGAGCATTTAACTGTCAAGGAGGAGGATGGTGCCCTGTTTCAAGGAAAAATAAAAGCGCGAATGAGTATTCAGTGGCAGTGACATGTTTGGCTAGTCCCAAAGATGTTGAATGGAGCAATGGAACAAATCCAGTAAGTGTGGAAGGACTGAACATTTTCGCGGTGTACATGTATAGCCAGAAGAAACTAAAGCTCTTAAAATTGTCCGAAAATGTGGAGATTACTCTTCAGCCTTTCGACTATGAGCTCTTAACAGTCACTCCTGTAGCTGTGTTGTCGAAAAAATCAGTGCAGTTTGCCCCAATTGGATTGGTGAACATGCTCAATTCTGGTGGTGCAATTGACTCTCTTATCTACGACAACAACGATGAGGAGGAAGAAAGTTCAGTAAGCATTGGAGTGAGAGGGAGTGGTGAAATGAGGGTGTTTGCCTCTGAGAAGCCGTCATCGTGTACGATCGATGGAGTCACGGTTGATTTTAGTTACGAAGATCATATGGTCACAGTTCAAGTTCCATGGCCTAATTATTCAAGATTGTCTGAAATTAAGTATGTTTTCTGAATCAACAA
>JAJOOR010010292.1:0-29527 GCA_036250505.1 Solanum acaule | reverse complement strand
GTCAAACTCTAATTTGGATCTGGGCAATGTTCCTCCTCGATCTACAACTATGACATAAGATTAAATGGAACACTACTGAACATACACAAATACGGTCATTTAGTTATTTTCACCTCCCGTATGTGAAACTATATATATCACAGTTGAGTTAATTTAGCTTTTGATTAGTAAAGTATTGATATACTTATTTAAGTTTATTAAGTGACATTGGAGCTATTATATAGTCATCCAACTATTTATTAACTTATCGTAAATTTAAATGAAATAAACAAATCAAAATCTAGTGTTTAAAGAGAAGAAATTAACACGCATAGCATATATAGAATGATATCAATAGTAATAGCAACGTTACAAATTGGGCTATCCAACTTTAATTAATAACCCTACAGTTAACGCGAATTTCGCCATTTGTTCCTGTTGGTGGTGGTAAGCTTCCCATTTTGAGCATGGAGTTTTTGAAATCCTCAAGAAACACAGATGGATCATCTACATAATTCTGCACAATTTCTCTAGTGTTATCGTCATCTCCAGTTGCTAGGACTTGGTCAGAAACAAGCAAACCTTTTCCTGATAGAAGATTGACGTAGTAGTGATTATCGAACGTTGATGGAGTCATGTCATCAAGATTTGCTAGTGTAGTGTTATTGTTAGCTGAGCACAGTTGTTGTAGTGACTGCAAGAAATCCAAGTTCATGTCTGAATTTCTAACGCCTGCGTTATTGTTGTTTAGCCTGGAGCTAAATGTAGCACATCTAGCCTTCCCAATTGTATGTGCACCTGATAGAGTGACCATATCTTGAAGAGAAAGACCAAGATTTTGAAAGTTGGTAACAAGTGTGGCTACATTTGAGTTTGGTCCTGGGATGTTGTTATTTGCTGCTGTTTTGCTTGCTGTTAAGCTATCCTTTCTCCCCATTTGCACTTGCCACCCCAAGCCTCCTGACTGCAAAATATGGACACATTAGTCGAAAATTACAAACATTGTTTTAAGGGAAAAAGCTCAAATATGACATCGAACTTTGAGAAACCGGTCATTTATGTCATCTGTTAAAAGTTCGGTTCATCTATGCCATTTCCGTTTGAGAAAAGGTTCATTCATGCTATTATTAGTTAACTGAAAAAAGTTTCGATTTTGCCAAACCATTTTTACTTGTGGTCAATTATGATTTGATCATGTCTTTAATTAAACCATTTTTTAAGAATGTCATTCAATTAACAAATAATGGCATGGATGAATCTTTTCTCAAACGGAAATAGCATAGATGAACCAAACTTTTAACTGATGGCATAAAAGAGACTTTTCTCAAAGTTCGATGGCATGTTTGAGCCTTTCTCTTATTTTAACTCAAAGTCATTTTGAAGCAAGAGGATATACCAGGACAACAGAATCTCTAGCAGCAATAGCAAGAATATCAGCACAAGATACAGTCTGGGGACAAGCATATTCTAGATCAGCTTTGATGTTATCAATCACTTCAAAACCCCTTAATGAGTTCAAGTTTGGTCCAGCTGTTTTCTCTCCGCTAAAATTAGGGGTATCGTCCAGGAGTACTGATGCGTCACATCCCTGAAATACATTCAACATAAATATTAAACAAGGAAAATATTTACGCACATAAAGAAAAGACAGAAGAAATAATGTGACTTGCATTAACGAAACAGTCATGGAAATGAAGACGAAGCAAAGAAGCAGCCATTCTGGGGTCTTGGGACACTGCACTTTCAACCCATGAAAAGATGATAGCTTCAGCTTCTGGGCAGCTGTTTAGGTACAAACCAAAACTTAACGCGATGGTTACACCATCAATGCATGTTTTCTCCAACTTGTTTGAAACAACATTTCCACTTGCAAATGTTACTGAAAACTTGATCAGTAGCATCATGCAGAAAGAAACTAAGTAGAAGGAAGCCATTCAATTTCTACAGTAACTGATGAGACAGTTGTGTTTTTTCAAGTTAGTACTGAAAGTTGAAGCCTTAAATAGAGGAATTGTTCACTGCAAACAGAAAAAGGGAAGAGCAGTTGAGAAGAAGACATAGTCCAAGGCTAATGAGTCAAATTGGAAAATGAACATTACATGAGAGGTCCCATGGTGTATAACAATCCACCTAATACCAACTGCTCTCAGATCTTGTAACATGTGATTACTGTACAAAATGATTTGCTATTCATTACTTCTTGTTTATGTAACTTATCGGAATCACACTTTGGAGCTAATATTACAAAAATGAACACCAACGAAGTAGAGCTCCAACAGCTAAATCATTGATGTACTATGAAATGAAACCTATGTGTTATGTAGGGCAGTCCTTCGAAGGAGTATGTAATTTGAAACAAAATCTCAGCTAACAGAGCGTGTCTTTTCATAACCATAACTAGCTGAGAATACATACACGTTCTCAAGGACAAACCACAAGATCAAATAAAACAGTAGTATCTTTCAGGCTTAAAGAGGTTCCCGATTGACAAAATTGGGATCGTACGTCTCATATTCATAATCTGCATCAAGGTCCTCCATTGTTCTGCCAAACACCAAATGTTTTGTTCCCATAGTGGTGAATGGCATCAGACCAAAAGCTCTAGCAGTTTTGATCCCCATGGCAATCTTTCTGTGAGCCTCGACACTAATTCCATTCTATACATAACCAAAAAGAAAGAATAAGATACATTTCATGTATTCTGTCACCAATATTAGTCGATAGATTTGATTACAAACCTTGCTCCTCTTGAGGAGAATTCCAGCCTCCGTGATGAAGCTAGCTAGGAACCTCACGTTCTGTATTGCAAATATGTTTAAATGTATAAATCAGATAACTCAGTTAAGGCCAAACTTACAAGGCAATAAGAATCAATCCAGTACTTGGGAATGTGATATTCAGTACCAATAAACTGACCAGCAAGAGAAACTTTTTTGAAAATTTGACCAGCAGAGAAACTTGACGCTAGTATATTAAATAAGCAATATACGTGCTGAAGGGAGTCTCCACATGCAGTTCGGGTGCATATACAGATAACTTTTGAAGACATACATGGTCAAAGTGATGCATACCAACCCTGAAACCAGCGTTGAGCAAAACTTTCTCTGTTGTAGTTTCAATCATCCCTTTCAAAGGGCTTGCAAACTCCTGGTTTTCTAAGATCAAGATCCTGCAGATAATAATGAAAAGCTTAGAGGTGGACATGGCAGCACCATAGAGAATAGGTCGAGTTATGGCAACAAATTAATACCATCCATAATTTTGCTCTTGCCACAGAGAATGAAAATTGAAACAAGGTGTACTAGGAAATAAGCACTTCAACCATACAATTTTAGCACAGCCTAAACATTTGAAAGTTTGACGGAAGCTGTTGAAATGCCAATGGATGCATGATATACAAAAACCACAATGAGACGTATCCTCATATGGAAATGACACTCGCGATGCTAAAGGCATGCCAGAAATGCTACCTCATTTCTCATACCTTGATTTCACAAGTTATCTGCTCTGTAAGCATAATTATCTTTCTCTACTTCATCAGGATCAAACTCAATATATCTGGCTGCTTCCTTCAAATTACCATCCATCCCATCTGATAACGTATCAAAACTCTCATCCAGACCATCCTGTAAACTAGATCTGTTCCCAGAACTGAACGTGGAGCCCAATCCAGATCTATCATAAGCCTTTTCTACCTATCAAGCTTTCTGAAAAAGGAGTTTGGACTTGGCTTGTTCCCCATACTATCACCAAAAGACCGTCTTGCAAAGTCTTCCGTAGACTCAAATGAGTTGGTCCTTTGCTTATCATCAGGGGCTGTGTAGTAACAAGGAAAGTTGAGTCCATTATCATGTGGATAAGAGAAAGAAATTGACATACATAAAAAAGTTGATGAAGACCACTGGCGAAGAAGCACATAATTCCACAATAAAAAAAAGTATCAAACTAAAGTTAGAGCGTACGAAAGATAACATTTGTAATGTCACTTTGGATTGGCCAATATGAAAGACAATACAATTTACAAAAGAACAGTGTGGCCAGTCTATCTTGTTTGTCGATTTCTTGTTATCTTGTTACTTCAGCATTTAAAGTTCGTATGATTAGCTTCTGGGATCCTCCTTAAGCTAAGGGAACTTACTAGAGAATTGGAAAGTAAGTATCTAAAACCTAGATATCTCCACTCCTCCAATTATCAGTGATTGGAAAAAGAAGGTCACGTCGAAGAAGCTTCACTCATCACACTATATTCAATCAGAAAAAATGCATTGTCCTATAACTCTGTAGACTACAAGCACATACTTCACTTTGAATTTCAATTAAAAGTTTTTATCTTTTTGTATATTTAAAAAAAAAAAAAAAAACTAGTATGGAAACCAAAAGTATGTAAGAAATTCAGGGTAACTGAAGACAAGTTTTTAGCTTCACAAGCATGAAAAGAAAATTGCCTCAATAGAAAATCGGTGAATAAAAAAAGACTCAAGAAAACTAAAACTTGCACATCTTTAGTTACAAAAATTGCAACTTGGCATGATAACTATGGAATTTCATAGAGAATTGAATAAATAGTACCTACTAAAATTTGGAACTGCAGAAAAGGTCCTGAAAACAAGAGGATGATGACAAGAAGAATGAGATAAGCAAGCATTAGCAGTCCATAACACCCCGTATAAGTTTCATCTTGCCTACAATAATGTAAAATCCCTTAACCTTAGAGAATTCATTATTTTGATAAACCATTCAATCTCATCAATTAGCCGACTCCAGCTTGAAACAGAGTCGATTGATTGATTTGAATTATTATGTAACAAATACTTCCAAGCAGTGGTGAAGGTAGAATTTCTCCAAGGGTTTTCAAACTTTGAAGAAGTGAATAATGGGTTCGCTGTAAATTTAAAATCAAACTACATAATATTTAGCTAAAGCATTTAAGTACTTGTAATATAACTAACAATTATATAAAGTAAAACTAATATAAAGAAGTTAACAAAAGAAATTATACTAGTAAAAGCATAATTCAAGTATATAATTATAATTGTACTCGACGAGGTTTCACCCTTTGAATTTTCTTTATTTAATAGACTCATTAGGTTAATTTTGAGAGGTGGAAGCTGCTTTTAGTACTTTATGAAAATATCTCTCCATTTTTACCATTGAAACTTCAATTTGAATTGTAAAATATTGTAATTAGAAGAATAATCACACAACACAATATCATAAACCGAACAAACTGTTAGGTGATAATCTAAACCCATTTCTAATATGATCTAGAATTCTAGACACCAAAAAATGGGGCTAAAAGTAATTATTGGACCTTTAGAACATCATTCGTTAATTCATGTTGATGCTCGGCCTAAAATGCAGATATTTTAGTTATTATTTGCCTTAACATTTCAGTACTTCTAATAGTTGTTTGAGTATTAACTATAGTCTTTTGTGTTATTACTTTGTCTGTACATTAGAGAAGGAATTTGCAGCAAAATTGGGTGAAAATGTTCAAAAGGATCAAAGAAGACTCATGATGAAAGACAAAATAATACGACACAAAATGGCTTGATGATTGAAAAAGAAAATATTTCAAAGGTAACAAGTGCAAATTGAAATGAACTAAAGCAAGCAGCTTTAAAAAGTGCACTATGAGTTGTCTACATGGAATCACAATTATTGCTCCCAGTTTGTAACCTTCATCCGGGGCGCCACCAATGTGAGGCGGCACCCGCCCAGAAGTGGTTTCTGAACTTCAAATTACCAAGCAAGCGCACCACCAGCAGACGCGCCACTCATGACGCCCAAAAATTTTCCTATTCTGATTTAGATATTGATTTGGTTTTTAAAACCCAGACTTTTTTGTACTCTATAAATATATCCTAAACTGTACATACTAAATTCAGTTTTTAGACCACTTTTGACCTTGGGAGAGCTAGGATTTGCCATGGAGGCCAGAGTTTATTGGGTTTCAATTATACTTTCACTATGGTGGACCGCCCTTCATTAGAACCTTTTGAGCAGTAGCTACTATTGGGATCCATTTCGAGATCAATTTGACAATGAAACTCTTTAAGCAATGATTTTATCTATGTCGTTTCTCTTGACGTGATACAAAAGACAACCATCGAAAACTACTTAACCTTTTCTCTAAAACAAAACGTCGTGCAGACAAATCGATCAAAGTGAAAACGAGGAGGAAATGCTTATTTACAGTTATTGTAGTACGATTTTTCATTTTCCGATTGGTCTTTCAATAAGTTTTCTTCTCCCAACTATTAGTCATTGTGAGATTCATTGTTTTGCTTCATGTCTATATGGAATTAACTTCTCATTTTTTCCTGTCAAGATTGTTACTATTTGATTATTGATTTCAAGTAATTAGTTTAACATATTGATTTATTTATTTATTTATTAATCATGAGCTTAATTATTCGATTGTTTGGCAGACTATTTAATGAATTGAACTTGAAAGTGGGAGTTCAAGATTGCAATAAGATTAAATAGGACATATTCTTAACGTTTGGCATCGAGGAGAGGATATGCACTTAGGATAGACATATACCTAAGTTGCTTTGCTTGGTTAATTTACCAAAGTTGAAATGCATTCAAGTTAAGGCTCACAACCATGACATATAGGTGTGACATTAATTCGAACAAGTGATTAAAGACTCAAAAGATTCTTATTTGTAATATTAACCTTGTTAATGAGTAAATTAGATAACGTGATTGTTAGATAGCTCATAACCCAAGATCGATTTCATCTCATTGATAACATAAACAATTGTTCTTTCCTGGTTAGAGTTCATTATTTGTTTTCCTTTATTTTTAGTTAGTTTATAATTATAAATTTTGAGTTTTATTTCATGTTTCGATAATTAGAATTAATTTAGTTTAGTAAACCATAATAACAACCATATAGACATTTGGGATGAACACATACCAGAAGAAAATACTATTTAAATCCTTATTTTTGAGTATGGATGAATCAATGATTCCTATTCATCCATCACTAGCTCCCAAAATGCACGAAACTTTAATGTAAAATGAAAGAGCTTCAACACCAACAACAAATCTTTGTACATCCAACACCCTCTATTTACTAGAGATTTATTGAAAGCACTGGCGCATTAGAGCGACATTTTGTGTAAAGTATAACAATTTTATATCAGATTTGCATATAAAAAAAACCAACTAGGTGCGTGTGCTATGCGTATTCTGAGGATTTTGGGAAAATATCAAAAATGTTGGAGCTATGTTCGAAAGAAATTCTAGTTTCAGAGTAAATGTTTGAAGAAATTAAAGAAAAATAGAACAAAAATAACTTTTATTTTCCATAGACGGGGCAAAAGGGTGTTACCTCGGCAGCGGCGAAGCGGATGTGGAAGAAGGTAGGTAGTCTCCGGGAAGGATGTATTTCTAACAGTTGGACCAAAATCCTGATAAGTGTTTCACTATAGCCCAATTAGGTTTTTCAGCTGGGCTATAACCCAAATAGGTTGTCAAAAGGCATTTGAGAATTTAGGGGAAATTAGGTAATTAAACGACTTAAAATAACATAATCTAAAAAATTCTATCATTTGAATTAACTATAAAATACCCAATTTTTCCTTTTGTTTCTAAACATCCGGATGTATCACTTCACCTCTATTAGATACATTATAAATTTGTTTGTGTACAATGTATCTGGTACAAATGTTATAATTGATATATAATCCAAATTATTTCAACATAAATCAGTATGAATCAGGTTTATAGTTATGTATATGATACATAACCTATGCATTTGATATATAATTTATGTATCGTTTGCTATGTATGGGGCGAAAGAGCAATGTATTCGCGAGTTCTGAAGAATACAAAATTATTGTAATTTGGGAAACTTTCGGGATAAGATGTCATTAACATCCAAATTTTTGGGGTTTCTGTACATACGAGATTTTATGGTCCAAAACCTTTACTCTTTGAAAAAGCTACCTAATTACACAAACATTCAAACAATAAATTTTAATTCACTCTATAGTTATTACAAACTGTCTTACTAATTAATAGTTGCGTACCAAATTTCATGCAAATACACCACTCCTTAGATTTCAAATAAGATATATGTATCAAAGATACTAGATATATATGCATCTTTGATACCAGATACATGGGGAGAGAGGTGAGCGAGAGAGTCATTATATATCAAATACATGCAAATGATACATTTTGAAATACAGATACATAGGGAGAGATGAGCAAGAGAGGTGGTGTATCTCAAATATATACATGTAAATCATGCTTGAATACAATGTATACATAACAAATAACACCTAATTTGACCCACATATATCTAAAATATGTGTGTTTGAGCATGCCGAATATATGTATTTGGCATAGTAAAACTCTAAACTATTCAAATTTGTGTTGTTTGCTCTTATCTTTACTTAACATTTAAGTCTAACATTGGTTATGCTAAAAAAAGTTTTAGAAATCATTTGTTAATTTTGTGTAATCACTTCCTACTCAAGTGATTAGAATTTATAGTTGCATTCTGCATGAAATAGTCACTTTGGGATCTTCTTTAATTAATTTCCTGTAAGTCATTTTAAAGGGATCTACATTTTGACTAATTTGTATATTTTACATGAAAACGATTCAATAAACTTTTCTTTTTCCACGCACCAATCTATCTCTAGAAATAAACATTGGACTAAATTAATAATGAAACATAGGTACAGGAAAATGCCACTAACGTGATATAAGAATAATAAAAAAATGGACAAAATACATTAATATACAGCTACAATGAATATTTCAATGTAGTGTACTGGCAGAGAATATTTAAAAATTAATGTCCCTTTACAGTGAAATCCAATTATTTTTGTTGAATTCTGATTCCTTATGTTGATTGAATTCTTAAGCTAGCTTTTCCATCACATTCATGTTTTTTTTGTTTGGTTGCAAGATCACTATCTAATGGTTTCCTTATTAAGAAAAAGAAATTAAAGTAACTACTTAATTTTTACTAAATTAAACCTACTGAAAATGTTTACAAATTAAACGTATGTGTGTGACTTTAATTATTGATCCATGTCAATTTACTTGATAAAATTGGTGATGCTTCATATTTATCTTTTCTTTTGGATTCACAGATCAAAATGTTTGACTCAAAATGAAACAGGCTACTATATTGATCAAGATGATAGAAATCCATTTAACTTTAATAATAATTAATAACAAGCACAATGTGTGCGCTTATTTAATGTTTGTATAATTTCGCTAAAAATATGCATTATATATCAACCTTTAAAACATCTTTTTATCATCGAATCTCATCTGATACCCTATAAATATGAAACAATAGTGCAAATTTATCATAAAATATGTTTTGGAGCCAATGTAATTGTCGGATTTCCAAAAGAAAGGAGAACCCTTTTAGTCCAAAAATTCAACTTTTTACCTAAATACCTGAATCACAACCTAAGGTCACATGACTCTAACCAACCGCCCTACAAGACCAAACTCAATGTTTCGGACTCAATGGAACTGACAGAATCACCATCCGAGGCTTGAATCCCGAAAAGTTGACGAGACTCAAATGTTTGGCAACGTTAAATTATTTTCATAATAAGCCACTTATTTGAACTCAGACAAAAATGAATATATTATTATATGGCATTAAGTATGGGAAAGTTCTTTCTCTAAAAGGTTATTTTTACGTTCTTTCCAATATGAGAAGATTTCTGATTATTTGCTTTTAAGACTATAAAAAATGACATGTAACTAAGTATAGCAGCATTAATTAGTCATTTTTTGTTGTTTAATTATTGTCATGTGATTTGGCGTTGATAAATTATGTGATGTTTCCTCTTCTAATTAAAACCCTGCCCCGATCTTGACATAACACATGATATGACAGAAATAATAACGTGCACATAATTTTGTATTTGCTTTAAATAAATAAATAATCTCATTGAAGAATTAAGCTCCATATATATTGGTTTTCCACCCGGTGTTCGGAACCTATATTGGAGCTCTGATTAAATCTGAATCGTGCACTATGGGGTTCATTTGGAGGTGACGCTCCTAACATGATTTTCTCCATACTCAGAGCTCGAACTCGAAACCTCTAATTAAGGATAATGTAGCCTCACTACTCCACCACAACCATGTTGATTATATTAAGCTCCATATATATAATACTATATAGTATGGAAGGATGGGGAATATAATAAATAGGAAGGTATAGAAGGTGTGGAGTTTGGTGAGTAGGCATAAATCAAAGTTGGAATCAGAATAGTGTAGGCAAGAAATGATGCTTGGCTAGAAGTGGCATATGGTATTGAATTGAAGTGGACATTTCAAGCAAAAAGAGTGTCAGACATGGCTGTAGTAAGTACATTTACTTGAACTACATGCATTTAAAATCTTTAACAAAATCTGACGCCATTCTCCTACTTAGTACTCATCATCATCATCATCATATATATATATATACACCCTTGCCCTTTCCCCTCTTCCTACTCATGAAAGCTCCTTGAGACTTACCTTAAAATGGAACATTGAGCCATCAAACACACACATCACCCTCTACACCTACATAATCAACTCATCATTATCAATGGAATTGATACTCTCACATATAGCTCCTCTACCTATATATAGAGTTTATCAACAACACTAGCTCGCTACGTACATACCATCAAGAGGTGAGGTGGGAACTGGGATGGATGAGGTCCGTTCACCCTTAATCAAAAGGTTCATGTTTGATTAACTCTTAGAATGGAGAAACCTATTGGGCTTTAATTTATGTATGTAGCTGTGAATTTGGATTAGTCGAGTCAGTTTGTTTTCAAATACTTGACCCTTATACCAAAAGAAAAAGGTAACAGCTCAAAAAGTTAGTAGAGTGGCAACCTTAAAGATCATATGTAGGATATAGTTAAGGTCATATCTTGGTGACTAGGCTACCTTAGTGGAGAGTTAGAAATTGATTTATATTATACTTTTAGATAAGAGAACAACTAGCTAGCTAGTATGATAATTTGATTAGCCTAACTCTTAGATATAATTAATAAGAAATTAATGAACAATTTGTGGTTTAAAATTGACTCTTACTTTCCCAGGGAGAGGTTAAAGTTAAGAAGGTATAAAGGGATGAATCTCACCCAAGAAGAGAAAAGGGGATATTCCGAATAAAGCAAAGCTAAGAACAATTTATGGTTATGGCTTCCTTCTTAACCAGCATTTATATACATTTCGATCGAATTAATCAACTCGGATGAATGAGAAAACCCTAAACGTCCAATATATTCCGCTGATGTCAAGAACAAATGCACATGCATGCAATTCCAGTAATTTTAATGGTACATAAATTATATCCCATCCCTAAGAAAGAAACGAATATACAAATCAAAGATGAAGAGCCAGAATAAAAATCTAAGAAATATAAGTAATTAACAAGTACTGAAAGAATCCTGCTACTATATATTATACATGAAAAAGCTAGCTAATTACCCCATAAAATAAAAAGAAGTTCATAGCTATGGTTGATTAATAAGCTAGTCATTGTACAACATTAATTAATTAGGGGAAATTAAAAGTTTCTAATAATTAATTAATTGTTGATGGGGCTAGGCAGGGTTCCTATCTAAATTAAGATTCATCAGTTAAATAAACTAACATACCAATTGATAATGATCTCATTCTCTCCTACTGATTTTGTTTTGGGTCTGTTGGCCTCATTTGGGATGGCACCATATCCTGCAGAAGTCCATGATCTCTAGCCAAAGACGATGAAGTAGATGGCGATAACATTCCTTCTTGGGATGAATTAGTAGTTGAAAACAATGACGAATCAGTAGTAAAACTGTTTATAGGTGGTAATGTTGGAATCTGAAAGTAGGTTGATTGTTGTTGTTGTTGGGCTTGATAATTGAATTCTGGGAAAAACAAAGACGAATTGCTAGCAACACCACCAAGACCAACACCAAAACCACCAACAGAGCCACCAATGGAGCCACCACTATAGTCAGTGGTTTCTGGAAAAAAGCCAATGCTGCCACGTGGCGTAACGGGGCATGGATGTGTGTGAACACCTTCATAAGTTGTAACAACAATTGATGGATCTTCAGAAGACCTTTCCACTCTCTTCTTCACACCACACGTTGCAGTAGTGCAACGATAGTAACTCCTTCATAGTTCAACAACAAATTCAAATTGACTAGTATTAGAAAATATAAAATCCAAAAGTAGAAAAAAAAAAAAAAACATTCCTTTATGATTATATATATATTAAAAAAACCGGTGGATGAGAATAAATTACTAATAAAGATTAATAGTAGGTAGATAATTAATTAAGAAATTTAGTTAGCGTGTTGGTGTGAATATACATTCATACCTGGGAAAAGGGCTGTTTTTCACAGCTTTTTGTCCATATTTTCTCCATCTAAAACCATCATCCAAATGATCAATTTCACTTTTAGTCATGAACGCAAATCTGGGCTCTCTTTCCTTCCTTGCCTTCCTCTTTTTCGGATTTAACCTAATTAATTAAACAGTATCCTTCGTTCAATCTTATTAATTTAATTTGCATATAAAGAAAATTAAACGTCCTGAATTTTGTTGACTAATGATGCATAAAAAAAAAACTTTTTATTTAAAATATATAAAAAGAGAAACTGTCTTTATCCATAAAAACGGTGCAAAATTAATTTAAAGGCTCACTGTATGTTATCGATCTTGTCCTCATCATTCTCAAGTTGTTGCTCTACTGTTTCAATCATCTGTTGATGCTCATCATTCGCTGCAACTTCAGTTGACGATGAAGAGATTTCGGAGGAATTAGCAGAAGTATTAGCAATCGGAGAGGGAATCAACAAAGCTACATCGACTGGTGGTGGTGGTGGAGGAGGTGGAGGAGGAAAAGGCTGAGGTTGAAGCAAATCGAATAGAGAAGAAGAATCAGTAATTGGATCATCATGAGAAGCAAACATGGATTCAATTAAGCTCATTGGAGAAGAAGAGCCTTTTTCGGTTTCACATAAAGGCATATCAAAGAAAAAACTACTACTCTCATCGGGAAACAAAGCACTCATCGTTTCTGTTGGTTTTAGCTTCTTCTTTTCGTTCTCATCCATAGGCGACGGACTAACGGACTTGATCAAAAGAATAGATTCTTCTTCATTTTTCTCTCTATTTTGCACAAAACTGGAGCTACTTGTGTTGTTACAGTAGAACAAAAGGTAGTGAGAGAAAGTTTAAGACTTTTTTGTTTAGGCTTTTGTGCTTTGGGTTTCAAGTGTGAAGACACCTTTTTTGTTTCTTTATTTATTTTGGGAGGAAAGGTTTTGGTCCCATATATGGGGGTGGAATTGGGATTTTAATTTTTACACCTAGGAGTTCGAGGTTGACCGGTTAATGCCGGTGGAGTGAGACCACGTTCAAATGGAAAATAATTACTCATTTTGACCATACTAAGTCTAACTTTATTTAATAACTATTTATTATTATTTTCCATTGCAAAATATGTATAAATATTGCATTTAAGCATTTTACCCTCTTTATTTCTGGGGTAAGATAATGTCTGCGTTAGTTTTACCCTTTTTCAGATTACACATTATGAAATTATATTATGTAACGGTTGTTATTACTCATCTGTCCAATAATAGTTGTTTACTATTGACTTGACACACCTTTTAAGAAATAATAAATAATACGGGTAATATTACTTTATTATTCTTTGACTTTTTAAAATTTAATGTTTTGAAAAATGTGTTAGATAATAAATAATATTTAATAGCAAGAGTAAAATAGACATAAAAAATAATTATCTCTTGATTTTCTAAATTGGACAAGTATTGTTGGAAGGAGGGAGTATTTGTCTGGAATGCATTAACTAAGTACTCCCTCCGTCCATTTTTATCTGTCATGTTGCGTTTTTCGAAAGTCAATTTGACTAATTTTCAAAGTTAAATTAGATTACATTAATTCGATATTTTAAACAAAAAAAATTAGATATTAAAAATCTATATGAAAAGTACTATAAATTACAATTTTTGCATATCAATATGATGAAAAAATATATCGTAAAATGTTAGTAAAAATTCTTGTAGTTTGACTCTAAAATGGAAAGTATGACAATTAAAAATGTATGGAGGCAGTAGTTTCTTAGTCCAAAAATAGAACTTGCTTAAGCTTTTTGCTATATTCTTTAGGCAAAAGGGTCTGGTGGACCCCTATATTTGTACACATTTGTATTATGAACCTTTCTACTTAACTTTTCATCAACTGGACCCTTAAACTCAATAAAATGCAATATACTAAGTCCCTCTGACCATTGACCATGCTTATGTGACATTAAGATGACTGAGTTGGCTAGAGAGTGTGAATACACACATATTAAGGCAAGTGAACATCATATTTAAAATTAAAAAAATATTAAAATTATAAAAGAATAAAAAATTAATTTAAAAAACCCTTCTTTTTCACCCCACCCACCTACTTTTTCAGTCATCCCCATCCCTGCTCAACCCTTTTTTTTCTTTCATTTCTTTAGACGGTCTGATACGCAGGGGCGGAGAGGAGTCTCCTGGCATGCAGGTTCGACGGAGGAGGCGAGGAGTCTACTGCTGATTCGGCGGAGGCGGAAAGGATAGGCGGTCCCTGGTGTTTTGCACGGGATGACTGGTGGTGTAGAGAAAAGGATGACAATACATGAGAGAATGAGGCAGGTGAGGGGCGAGGAGATGGTCACGACAAGTAAAGAGGTTTGGCCGCCGGATTTGTGGTACGGTGGCTTAGGGTTTCTGAATTTGTGGACTTTGGAGAAGAAGGAAAGGAAAATGGTGAGGGTGATCAACGGAGATGGAGACATGTGAGGGAGAAAGTATTTGTAGTCTCATCGGCAAGAGGAGTGGTGGCGATGACAGCTTTCTCCGGGCGGATTTTGGTCGTTACACGGTGGTATCGGGTAGAATATGAGTGGAGACACAAAATTTACTTTAAAGAATATATTAATAATTTTTAAAAATAGTTAATAAAGATAATTATGACGTGGTATTAATTTATGTGACATGGATTTGAAATGTCATCTAATCAAGGGAGAGTGAGCTACACACATGGTAAAAGGGGTCTAAAAATAATTTTTTGATTGAGTTTAGGGGTTTAGATGGTAAAGGGTTAAGTAAAAGAATCCACAATACAAACACATAAAGTACAAGAGTCCACCAGAGCCTTTTGCCTATTCTTTATGTTGATTTGATTCCTCTTGAACACATAATAAACTTTTTTAGAAAAAAAACTGAAATTGTTGGGAACTCGATACAATACCTTACTAAAATTTAAAATTGTCATGAATGTCAATATATATTAAAGTATTTTAAGGGATGATTTGTTAGGTGTGTTTAGAAGATAATTACCGAATTAAGCTTGCTAGGAAATTTTCTACATGTTCAGAAAGGATGATTTGTTAGGTGTGCTTAATATTCCTTATAACTGACTTACTTACCATTTTACTAATTCACATTTTATTATGCTTTTATAATCTCGAGCTTGGTCGGCCTATGATGTCTACTGAGTACTCATTTTTTTTTGTTCTCATACTGCACTTCATCTCTTTTTCCTGATGAAGATCTGAGTTCTAGTGGATTGCGTTGATCCTCGTGCAGTGCAATTAATTGTCGGAGACTGAGGGTGAACTCACTAGAATCCGGAGTTCAATCATCTCTTTCTATATATTTTGACTAATCTTTTATATTATGAGACAACCTGATTATTTGTTTATGTCTAGTTCTGTACTTGGTCTTCTATAGTAGTTTTGTATTGATGCTTACTATATTTTGGGATGAATCTTTGTAGCTTTTGTCTTTTTTTTTTTTTAGCCCTCCCTAGGAGCTCCCTCCCCTTTTGCTCCCTTTGTGACTCGAACTCGCAACCGGTTGGAAGTGAGGGGTGCTTACCATCCGAGCAACTCCCTCTCGTCACTTTTGTCATTGTTTATAGTATGTTTTTTTACTTTCTTTGAGCAAGGAGTTTTTCATATAAAATTTCTTCCTAATATACTTTTAGACACTTTACATTTTTGCATAGTTGTTGAAAAAAAGTAGGTCGCAACAAACTAACACTTTTGTTGGAAGAGGCATCCTTGTGGCAAAGCTGATAAAAATGAGTATTGATCACCCCATCTTAAAAGAAGTTCAATGGATATTGAAAAAGGGCCTAGATTCACATTAATATAATAAATTACAAAGAGATAATGGGGTCTTTGAGATTTTGACATTTGCATATGCAGGTAAAGGAAAAAATATTCATTAAGTCACTGTTTGAGGAAAGAAATATTCATGTGAAAGTGAAGAGTTTATCATAATGTCATCCTCTCATATCATTAGTTTTTTTACTATTCGCGATATTGAGTCGAATAATTATGTTTGCATGTATTGTGATTGCAAACTTTTCAAATAAATGTTCAATAAATTTTTTTTCCTAGGAGATGATACATAATCCTCCTTCTCTTAGTTGCTTACTTGCAAACATTAAATATGAGAATACCTAAGGAGAGTAGGAAAGAAATATAATTATGAATGAAATGATTATTGTCCCTATTTGCATGGATAAGAGGTGTTTTATTTGCTTGAAAACATGCTATATCAGGACCCTTGGCCAAGTGACCTCTATATTGTTAGTTTGTTATTGGGTTTATTTATAAAACAATTAATGTGTTGTTTGTCGTTTTATTCTTTAGGTATCTATCTACAAATGTGTTGTTCCTTTTTTAGTAAATAACAAGCATATTTTATGGGGGTTTAATTGTGTATTTAATTGGCAAAAGTACTCATTACCCCCTGAACTTGAAGCTTTTTATACGGTGTACACCTAAACTAAATTCTGTTTTAATTACCCCCTGAACTTGTTTATTCCTCCATCACGTACACCTTTTTCGTCCACCTTCTCCTATTGTGACTACACGTGCGCGACAGCTGGCAAAAGTGGTGATGTGGATTTCCACCTGGATAAATAATAGCCACCTAGATAAATTAATATTGCAAAAAATAAATTTCTTAAATTTAAAATTCATTGTTTAAAAGTTATTTTTGAATAAGGGCTGATTTCGCGGAACTCCTTCTGGATTTGGGTTTTCCTAGACATGAAGTTGGTTCATTAAATTTCATTTACATTTTGGCCTATTTTTCGTTTAAAATATGCCAAATATTAAAGAAAAATGGAGATTTTACGTTTTTTTACCGTTGTAGCTTTGTGATGTGGCAAAAAATCACTTCCTCACGCGCCTAGTAGAGTGTGTTGTCAATTTCTACGCCAGGTGGACAAAAAAGGTGTACGCGACGGAGGAATAAACAAGTTCGGGGGTAATTAAAATGGAATTTAGTTTAGGTGTACACCGTATAAAAAGCTTCAAGTTCAAGGGGTAATGAGTACTTTTGCCTATTTAATTAAATATATACTATCTTGCTTTTATTTTTTGCTTCATTACATTCAAACACGTTAAATTTTATAATACTGAAGATATGATATTACATTATAACACTTAACTAAATGAATAAAAACGTATATATTAATTGCAAATTGAATCATATTGCATAGTGTTGGACTAAGGTCATTCATTAGATATCTCATCCTTCAATTTCAAATATTTTTTGCTAAAATGATTTCACTTTAGAAGTCGTTAGTGGACGATTTTGTAACGACCCGATCGGTTGTTACTAAAGGACACCTCGTACAGAGTCTCGAAAGTCTGGTAGTGTAGTGCAAGAATTTCTAAAATTTGAGCACACGATGATTTTTGGCTAAAAATTAATTTTCTGGATCGAGCTGACGTCAGCCCACCATAAGGGAAGCCTTCTCACTATGGTGGGGCCGTTATAGCGGTCTAAGAGCCTCTATAGCGGGACATCAAATTTCACCAACCTAACTATTGTGTCATCTTTTATTTTCCTTCCACATTTGAAAGAAGTAAATAGACAAGGGCTTTTCTGAAAACCCTCCAAAGGAACCAGGGGCAAGGGAGAAATGAAGGAGGGAGAATTACCATGCAAGGGAGGTGAAAGTCTATGGAATTCCAATGCTCATTCACCAAAGGTTTATTCTGTGGAGTCAAATTCATGGACAAGGTTAATCAGTTATTGCTTGACGCCCAAGTAGACTAGGGTTCTTTTAATTGAGTAGTTAGACCTACTTTTATTGCATAACATCTTGTAGATGTTGGAGATGACATGTATAGGTTTGCGGACAAAGAGTTTGGAGGGTTAGATATTATTGCTATGTGTTGTTAGGGCGGAGATGAGGTAATTAATAAGGGTGGTTCTCTAGTTCTTGAGTTCCTTATAGGTGATATTTGTACGTTTTCGACTTAAGTATGCACTCATGCCTACTGCTTTGTACTAGTGCAATGCATGGTAGGGAGACATATGGTATGACATCATGTAGGTAATCTCATGCAGTGAACTTATTATTGTAACTTGTGATTTTCAAGTGGTCTTGTTCATTGTGCTATGTGATTATGCATGATAGTTTGTGATTGTTTGTTGACTCAGGTACCACATCGGTAACACTAACAATTTGGTTTGGGTTCCGTAAGAGGAACAAGTATGTGTTTATGGTTCCATGAGTGGACCTGATTTATTATTGCATGAAGTAATTGTTGCATGTTGGATCCCTATGTGGTCCGGGTTACTTGAAAAGTGAGTTGATCTCAGACCTCAGACCATAGGAACTTGGATAAGTCATAGAAGACTTTCGTAAAAGGATTCAGAGAATTGATTAAGACCTCAGACCTATGGAAGGATTTAATGAGTCGCAGTAGCTTTTACAGGTTGTAGAAGGGGTCTCGTAGAAGGAATTCAAACTCAGTAAAATTTCAGTCTTGAACTTGGGGTTCTATGGAAGGTATCTACGGATCGTAGAATTATAAAAATGGTTACGTGGGAATTAAATGAATTTCGGCTTTCTCAAGTTGGTTCTACGGTTGACCAGTACGGGCCATAGAAACTTCTACGAACCGTAGATTCGAACTGTAGGTCTGTCTGGCAATTATTTTTGAAGGGTATTTGAGTCTTTTCCTATGCATTAAATACCAATACTATGTCGTTTTGATCCTAATTCTAAGTCCTATAACTACCTTTATATTCCTAAATCTACCCAAACCTTCCGATTCTCTCAAATTCCAAATCCCATTGAAGTTCATCCTCTCCAATTCCCTCTCATGTTCAAGGAAGACATCTAGGATTCAAGCTTCAAGTCTCCTTTTTTCTCTATTACTTGTGGGCTTTGATCACCAAGGTATGTGGGAATTCACCAATGCATTCATTGGGTCTCAAAAGATCTCCATTTCCAATTCAATTTTATCAAAATTGATTAGGGTTTCATCCAATTCTCCATGAGTCATATTTGTTATGATCCAATTGTTTGATCTTAATCTTATTATTAATGATTTGATTCAATTACATATTTTCAAATTGATTTCATATGGACCCATGTATTATTCATGATTTTGAATATGAATTTATGAAGATATGACTTTATGAAGATATTATGAAGAAAACTATGAACTTATGAAAGATGATTTATGAAAGCCACGCATGATTTATGAAAAGAATATTTTATGAACTAAGGTTTATTTTGAGATAAGCATCAATGAATATTGTGAAAAGTTTTCTCACATATTAAGAAATCGTGATTGGTGAAAGGTTGTCTCACATATTAAGAAATCATGATTAGTGAAAGGTTTTGTCACACTTGTATGAATCATGATTTAAGGGGATACTTTATGATGAATTAAGTTTTATTAGTGACTTAATTGTATTTTTCCATGTGACTTAATTGTATTTTTCCATGTGACTTAATTGTATTTTTCCATGTATGATGATATGTTTATGAATATGACTATTTTGTTTGGATTTTTACTTAGCACCTAGAGGACATTGAGAGGTAGGCTCTCTCGTTAGTAGAGGTCGAGTCCCTAATAGAAATCTCCTTGTCTCTAACTACGTGCCCCCATAGGATTGTCTTAGAAAGACATTGCTAGTGGATCCACCTAAGCTAGAAGACCATGGTCCTTACCTTGGCAAGTAAGACATCTATTTTCGATGTGAGAGCAAGACGTAGGATTCCATGTTATAGCTCACATGGTGTATGTTGATTAACAATAAATATCCCACAAAATGAATTAAGTTACTTTCAAAGGTTTTATGAAGCTTTCATTATGATTTTAAGATGTATTGACCATGTTCGTGATTTATATATGATATTATCTTATCAAGATTTGATATTCCTTATAACTGACTTACTTACCATATCATGTTTTTCTTTATGTCTCTTTATTATCACATTTCATGTTTTTATGCATATCCCTTATACATGGTACATTCCATGTACTAATGCATACTTGTGCCCACATTGTCTCATAATGTAAGGTTCAATGGTTCTTGTCCTCCCATTCGTGGCTAGTTGATTGGTCAATCATTGAAGACTTAATGAGTCCTCATGTTTCAAGGACCGTGTCACTTTTACTATGTTTTTCTTATGTCTGCAGTTTTCAAATGTTGTATGTGGTGTATGGATTATTTCTCAACTACTCTTTTGATGTGTTAGATTGTCATACCAAGACTATGATTAGACTTCTATTTTTATGTCAAACTCTTTTATGATATGAGACCTATTGCCTAATTTCTCATATTTTCTTTTATATTGTGTTGTATATATGTCAAGTGGATTATGTAGGACCTTTTGGGGTTTGATATGCCATGTCATGCCTAAGGTATACTTTGGGGTCGGGACAAACTTGACATTTAGAGCACAAGGTTTTAGAGAAGGTCCTAGGATGTCTGACAAGATGCGTTGAGTAGAGTCTTGTTCATGAGTGTGAAGTGTGCTACATTTATGAATAAGAGGCTACAAAGTGTTTAGGAAACTTCACTTATTTTATTACTATAAAGTCGTGTCATAGAGTCTATATCTTTTAAGACCCTTCTCCTAAATTTTGTCCGATGCTTTTCAAGATATGACCCATTGAAGAGCTTATGTGAGAAGGAATATGGCTGATAATGTGGAGCCCGAGGTTCCTCAAGTTCTGATTAACCCTTTGGCCGAGCAAGTAACTCATGCCAAATTCTGAACCACTTTCCAAGTGTAGGTTCAAGCTATGAAGGCCCAAGCTAATAGAGAAGTCGTTGCTCCCTTGAACCCAAATGTGGGTACGATGGTGACAAGGATAAGGGAATTTACTGGATGAATCCTCCGGAGTTTCATGGATCCAAAAGGGATGAGGATCCTCAAAAGTTCACTGATGAGGTGTATAAGATAGTGGGAACTATGGGATCATATATGGTGGAGAAGGTGGAGTTGTATGATTATCAGCTCAAGGGTGTTGCTTAAGTTTTGTTTGCACAATGGAAATGTGAGAGGACTATTGATGCGGGTCCTCTTGATTGAGAAAAAATAAAAGGAGCATTTCTTGATTGTTTCTTTTCCCTTGATATGAGAGAAGCAAAGGTGCTTGAATTAATTAATCTTCGTCAAGAAAATATGAGTGTGAAAGAGTATGCTTTGAAGTTTACTCAATTGGCTAAGTTTTCTCTAACTATGGTTGACGACTCTAGGGAAAGAATGAGTAAGTTTGTGTCAAGTTTTTCTGATTCGGTTGTCAAAAAATGCCGTACCGCCATGTTGATTAAAGAGATGGATATCTCCTATTTTATGATACATGCCCAACAAATTGAAGAGGAAAAGCTCAAGAAAAAGGCAATAGATTCCAAGAAGGCAAGGACATGTAATGGTGACTTTTCTCATTCTAGGTCTAGTAGACAAGATCGTTCTAATGATCTGACTCCTAAGTTCAACAAGGATAGGGTGTCTAACCTTAAACCTTGAGGAGGAAATAGTGGTTGATTGTCTATGCCTAATTGGATAAGGTGTGGCAAAAACATGATGACAAATGTCTGGCCGGTATGGATGGTTGCTTTAATTATGGAAAGAGTGGTCACAAGATGAGAGATTGTCCATTGCTTGCTACTAAGGGAAGAGATGGTAGGAAAGCTCAGCCTAGTGGTTCTAGTTTAGGTGCTTCGAAGCAAATAAATTATATGATCTTCAGACTCGATAGGATCACGAGGGTTCTCCGGATGTGGTGATCGATATGTTGAAAGTTTTTCACTTTGATGTTTATGTTTTACTTGATTCGGATGTTATGTTATCATTTTTACTCCTTATGTGGCCATGAGGTTTGATGTTGGTCCCAAAATCCTTTCTAATCCCTTTTATATCTCTACTCTTGTTGGTGATTCTATTGTGGCTAAATGAGTTTATAGAAATTGCCCTGTTTCTGTTTCTCATAGAGTCGCTTATGTTGATCTTGTAGAGCTCGATATATTAGATTTGATATTATTCTTGGGATGAATTGGATTCATACATAGTATGGTTCCATAGATTGTAGGACCCGATTGATAACATTTGGGTTTCGAAACGAATCTATCATGTCATGGAAGGGGGAATTATGTTCTTAAGGGTCATTTCATATCTTTCCTCAATACTAGGAAGATGATTTATAAGAGTTGTTTATCATTTAATTCGGGTTAGGTTGAATCCCCTACTATTGTGTTAGTTCTGATTGTTAATGAGTTTCCGTAAGTGTTTCCGTAGGTGTTTCCCAATGATCTTTTCGGTATTCCTCCCAAAATGGAAATAGACTTCAGTATTGACCTTCTCTCATATACACTGCTTATTCATATTTCTCCTTACCGTATGTCCTTGGCATAACGTAAGAAGTTAAAGGATCAATTGAAGGATTAGTTAGATAAAGGTTTTATTAGGTCGAGTATCTCTCCTTGGGTGTTCTAGTGTTATTTGTTCAAAAGAAGGATGGTTCCCTTCGAATGTGTATTAACTATGGAAAATTGAATAAGATTACCATTAAGAACATGTATCCTATTCCATGGATTGATGATTTGTTTAACCAACTCCAAGGAGTGAGTTACTTTTCTAAGATTGACCTTCGGTCAGGTTATCACCAATTGAGGGTGAAGGAGAGTGACATTCCGAAGATGTTTTTCAAACTTAGTATGGTCAATATGAATTTTCGATGATGTCTTTTTGTTTGACTAATGTCCTAGCGGCATTCATGGATTTGATGAATAGAGTCTTCAAGCAATTCCTTAACATGTTTGTGATTATGTTTATCGATGATATTTTGATTACTCACGGAGTGGGTATGAACATGTTGAGCATTTGAGGATGGTTTTGCAAATTCTCAAGGATCTTGAATTGTATACTAAGTTTAGAAAACGCGAATGTTGGTAGAGGTATGTTGCTTTCCTTGGCCATATTGTCTCCGGTGAAGGTATTCAAGTCGATCCTAAGAAAATTGATACGGTTAAGAATTGTCCTATACCTTTGTCCACTTCAGATATATAGAATTTCTTGGGTTTGACCGATTACTATAGAAGGTCCATGGAAGAGTTTTCCTCTATTTCTTCACATTTGATGACATTGACTCAAAAGAAGGTGAAATTCCTATGGTCGGAAGCCTGTGGAAGAGTTTTCAAGAGTTGAAAGATAGACTCACCTCAATCCCTATTTTGACATTATCGGAAGGATCAGGTGGTTTTGTGATTTATTGTGATGCTTCATGAATTGGTATTAGGTGTGTTTGATGTAACTTGGAAAGGTCATTGCTTATGCTTCAAGATAATTGAAAGTGCATGAAAAGAATTATTCGACGCATGATTTGGAGTTAGCGGTGGTAGTGTTTTCTCTAAAAATTTGTAGGCATTACCTATATGGTGTTCATGTAGATGTGCTTACCAACTACAAGATCTTGAAGTATTATTTCACTCAAAATTATTTGAATTTTCCCCAAAAAGATGGCTTGATTCATTGAAAGATTACATGAGTGTCCTATATCATCTTGGTAAAGTGAATATGGTGGTAGATGCTCTTTGTTGACAATCGATGGGAAGTGTTACTCATGTTGAGGATGGTAAGAAAGAGTTAGTTCGTGATGTTCATAGGTTGGCTCAAATAAGGGTTCGCTTGATTGGTTCTAGTGAAGACGGTGTTACTGTTCATAATGGTTTGAAATAGTCTTATGTATCAGATGTGAAGGCTTAAGCAAGATCTTGATCTTGTATCGGTTGAGTTGAAGAACTCATGTTCTGAAAAAGCCATTGAGGCTTTCTCCCAATGGGGAGATGGTGTCCTTCGATACCAAGGTCAGTTATGTACCCAAATGTTGGCGAGTTGAGGATTAAGATTTTAACAAAAGCTCATAGTTCTAGGTATTCTACTCACTCAGGAGCCACAAAGATGTATTGTAATTTACGGGAAGTTTATTGGTTGAATAGGATAAAGAAGGATATTATGGAATTTTAGGCTAAGTGTCCGAATTGTTAACAAGTCAAAGTTGAGCATTAGAAACTAGGTGGTTTGGCTCAAAAAATTAGTATTCCTACGTGTAAGTAGGAAGATTCGAATATAAACTTTATTATGTATTTACCTCGTACTCGTCATCAATTAGATTTGATTTGGGTTATTGTGGACCTCACTACCAAAAAAAGGGCTTTTACCCACAATTATTTGGCCACGGTTTGACAAACCATGGTAAAATCATCAAAATAAATGAAAATTCTTTACGGGTAAAAAGTTGTAGCTAAAATATCGTGGCAAAATCAGGTGGGACTTAAAATTTCACTCCCTCCCTTTTGTTTTTTCATTTCCCCGATATTGGTCATTCTACATCATCTTTCTTAACCATTCCCACCAAATTGTTTTTACCAAAATGGAGAAGAAAGAAACCATCACTCAAATCTGTCAACAAAGCTGGAGTACTTCTTCACCGTTCTAAAATTCGACTGCGTCAAATAGTAGTAGAAAGTAGTAAAATCATTTTCAGGTAACAAATCTCTGCTACCCAAGATTTTCAAGTTAATTTTTTGTTCAATTTTCAATGGGTTTATTTGAGGGTTTCTCTTTGTGCAAAATTTCTTTAACCTTTGATGGGGTTGTGGGATTTTAGGCAAATATACTTGTAGTTATTGTTTTCAATTTGTTCAATCAGTTCTTTAGTGAAAAAGCTAGAGAAAACTTGTTGTGGGTTTGTACATAAACTTTTTGTTGGTTTTGCTTGGAGAAAACAGATGTTGGCTATTTCTCTTTGTTGTGGTGATAAATTGCCTAGTATTTTCTATGTTTATGATATACTATGTTGTTTATATTGTTGCTTTGGTTTGAACCATGGTCTAATGTTTTCATGAAATGGGTCTAAATTAAGAAAAGTGGGTAATCTTGAGGAACTAGCTTGGGATTTAGGCTTAGATGGAAATTGTTATATTATCCTAACTATGTGATTTTCAGGGGAATTAAAGTGAGCTTGTGAGTAGGTTTGCAATCACTAGGTCTTTTCTATTTGAAATTTTTGGTTTTCTTAGTAGCTTTGAATTAACTGACCATATACTGCAATACTGTTATTTACCTTCTTTTTTACATTTATGTGTTGGGATTAATTAGTCACTGGCTAAATGGTATGTTATGTTAATATATTTTTCACCTGTTTTTGCTAGTACGTTTTTCTAAACTATTGTAACCTGAGAGCATTATGCTTGGTGTAATGGAGTTGATTGGGAGCTCTATGAGATAAATCTTATCTTCATTATCGATGAAAGTCCCATTTGGTGGTTGTTCTATCATTGATATTTGTCTCCCTGTCAGCGAATACTTGTCTGGTAACTTCAATTATGTGTTTGTGCCTGAGTTTGAATTCTGTACTTTCAAAATGAACATCTGAAACAAGTGCATCAGTCTTAGGACAGGTCACTAGTGCTTTGATGTTTGTCTTAAGCAAATGTCTTGTTTAGCATCAATAATTCAATGTCGTTATGATTAAGCAAACTTGTTTAGCATCAATTTTTTCTATTAGTATCTATTTTTTAGTAGTGACTCAAAAGAACACTACTCTCTAGAAATACAAAAATCATTTAACTATTGTGAATAAGCAAATTTTGAAAGTTTGACAAAAGAGTGTATAAGATAAACATAGCTCTTATTGTTTATATTAAAGAGAGAATCATTGTCTTTTAATTTTAATTGTCTGATTGACTTGATCAAGATGATTTGAGATGATCCATATGTGCATCCATTGACTCTTCTATGTGTATCTGTAAATCTGTCATTAGCTTCGTCCTATTCAGTTGGTTCAAACATATATATTTCTCTTGTACTCATAATCTCTTAGGTAAATGGATGGAAAATGGTATTCAGAAACAAGTTTCTTTTTACCAATATGTGAAAGATAGAACCTGTGAGTGTACTAGGGGTAAGGAACAGAACATAATGTATATTCAGTGAAGCTTCCATAATTGGAAACCATAGCTGAAGAAAGTCATACATAACCAAATCTAGTTTCAAAGTATTAAGAATATGGAGAAACTAGGTTGGGCCATGTCCATGGCATTTTTTTAGAGTGGAAATGAGGTGGGGGTGGGAGGCCATTTGTGGTGTGGTAGTGAGGAGGATGTTTTGGAAGATTTGGAAGGTGAATTTCTACTATCTCTGCTTAGAACATTATCGGAGTATCAAATATGTCGTTGTTTCTTAATATTGGTCGCTTGAGCCTCTTGGTATTTGAAACCACATTCTTAATAGTTAATTCAAACACTAGTAATTTTGAAACAAACCAAATTGACCCAAGGAACTTCCTAACACTACCCTTTTAGGCTAGCGAGCTGTGTCCATTATTCCAAATTACCCACTCCCTTTATTTCAATTTATGTGGCTTACTTTCCTTTTTAGTTCGCCTATAAAAAGAATGTTACTTATGTGTGTTTAGTAAGTATTTAGTTCTTAGACTTCTATTCTATCCCTAATGACACTCCATTATAAAAATATCATAGCATTTTTAAGACCAAAAGATTCATCATGTACTTTTGATATGTTTTTGATTTTTTGATTGTTACTGTGATTTTATTGATTGCTTCAGATTGGAGACTGCCAGTGCTTTCATGTCTGGTTTTAGCATCCCACTAAGACGTCTCTTGGTGGGTTCGATTTTGCTTGATTCGGGTCACAACTTCGAATGTATCCTTTTGGGATCAAGGTATAATAGAGTTCTATTTTTTTCATACTGATCTGCTTTATTTTCTTTTAGTTCTGGTATTATTTTATTGTTTGCACTTTGAAATTTGTTTCTAATTGTATCTCCACTTAGATGAACCAGAAAATGACACAACTAAGACCCTCTTTCTCAGGATTACTTCTATATTTTGCCTGTTATGTGTGAATTGATCGAAATGGGGGAAAAGGATTGTCAATTTTGCGAAAGTGTTTCTTATATCAGCAACCTTAAATTGGTGTATGCCTACTCGTCTCCTTGTTTGATTGTTTATCTTTAATTCTAAATGTATATCTGATATTGTCTTTTGGACATGTGTCAAATGGTTGATCTTGGATTTCTCTGCTGATTTGTTGAGTTCTTGCTGAAATTTCTATTTTAGTTTGACATGTTTTGGTCGTATATGGTAGAATTACAAATTTTATGCCTTGAGCTATTCAACTGTGTAAATTTATACATCCTCTTGCTGTTGATTTTTCAATTAGGTAGGTGCCTCAACATGCATCAACTTATATAATCCCATGTTACCTTGTGGATATGACAATGAAGCATCTTGTTCAGCCAATGAGAAGTTCACCTTGAGCAAAACTATCTATTTAAATTGGTTTATCTAGCTATGTGCATAAATTAGGAATCTAACTTGTGTTTCTTGGTTGGGGTGCTTTATCATTTCTGTGAGGTCTAACTTGTTGCATGGTTGCTTTTGAAACTATCAGAAAACTTGTTGCTCAAGTGAAATGAAATAAAAGACCTTGGAGATATATTATATGCCTTGGTGGTGCCAAAAAATATGGATGCCAATGTATCTTTAGTTCTTGCAATATGTCCTTTTTCATCTTGTGCCATATAATTTGTGTATGATGGTTATTAGTGAATGCTTATTTATTAATGTATTGGTACTAGCATAATGCTGGGAAACAATTGTAATTTTTTTTTAAAAAATAAGTTTATGTTTGCCATGGTTCAACCGTGGCTAATGTATAATTGCTCATATTGACTATGCCTTATTTACCCATGCAACGACTATGTCTATAATTAATCAAACCGTGGTTAAATAAATGTTACCACGGATGCCAAAACCGTGGCTAACTTGCTCGCGACGCCCGTTATGGGCACACTTGCGACCGTGGCTAAAGGACCGTGGCAAAGTGCAGTTAGCCACGGTTTGAGTCCCATTTAGTCACGGTTTCCTGTGTGGCTAATACACATGTTTTTTGTAGTGAATGTTTATAACTTTTCCAAAATGATTATAAAGCAAATTATTGCCATCGAAGATTGGGGTATTTCCTCAATGACCGAAAGAGAATTTAGCCTTAATAAATTCACTGTGAAATTTACCTATTAGGATTATATCCAAGCCTTTAATAAAGTTCTTTGTTATAACAATGAGAGACATAAACATACTTGGTTTATCAAAGTATGTGCAAAAATATTTGTTAATCCTTTACCAAATTGGTTTTTAAATTGGTGGTCATACCACGGGCCAACTATAAAGATATTGCCCGAACCATTTCTAAAGTTATACAGAGAATGGACAAAAGTTTCTCCAGACATCAACAAGTTATACCAGCAAGAACACATATGCTATTTACAACAAATTGAGCAGATTTATTTCTTTATAGAATTTTCTGTGCCATGGATTCATAAATGGGTTCCAGAGGTAGATTTTACTGAGGAACAAATTCCTTGTTTATACCGGACTTATTATAATAACTTTTGGGACAAGTGGATGAAGAATGACCCTCAATCGAAGGCAATCTATGGACAAGAATTACTGGACTTAATTTCCAAAACTGTCTAGGAATATAAAACAATTCCTCATAAAGGAATCATGGTTGATACTTCTGTGCGTCATATGGCAAGAAAAATTTCAAATCAGGATAAGGAAGATCACCGAAATGATTAATAAATATTTAGAAGAAGTAAAGAAAAATCTGCTAAGTAATATAACTCATTACGCAAAATTAGATACGTTAATGCGTAGTGAAACAAGCGATGATATGCATGAAGCTCAACCATATGAAGAAGATGAGCCGGAAGATGCATTGAAGAAAGCCGAAGATTATTTGGCACAACTAAAGGACAAGCCTTAGCAGATAAGCACTATCAACGGGAGATAAGCACTACGGGACAATAAAGGCCCGCGCTACTGTAGCAACACTGTTACCAGGACCCAGATAGGGGGCCCAGTATCCTGTACAAAGATGTTTTTATTTTCTATAAATAAGGTTGTTTTTCTTTAATTGAGAGCAGGTTTTAGAAACCCTCTCTTCCGTCTTGAACTCTCTCTCTCTTGTAAACTTTTCTTTCTAAGTTTTGTAAGCTTGCCGGACTTTGGCCGGAATAATAAAGTGTGTGGTTTGGTAATGACAAGGTACTTTCTTTTCTCATTCTGTCTTATAATTTTCTATCTTCTCCGATTTGAGCCGTGACTATGTCCGGCTAAAAATATATATCTATGCCGGATAA